>NAJN01000709.1:0-18405 GCA_005059845.1 Cryomyces minteri | reverse complement strand
AACCAATTGGAATAGATCATCTGAAAGCTTACCCTAAGTGCTCGAACACGATGCAAAGATGACCCTTGTGATCAAAATGTCTCTCGAGTCGGACAATGTGTTTCCTGTCTTCTGGATCTGCCTCTCCCAGTCGCTGCAGCACCGCGACCTCTTTCATGCCTTGCTTCCTCCTATAGGACCGTTAGCCGAGAACTAGTACGTCGGGAGATGTGGCAACAACATACAGAGTCGAGTTGTTCCGAACAATTTTGATAGCAACCAACTTATTGGCCTTGATGTCCGTGGCCCGAAACACGTTTGCGTACATGCCCTTGCCAAGCAACGCGCGTACATGATAGCGACCTCCAAGCAACTCATCTACGATGATCCGATAGTAGCCATCCGAGTCAGCCCAGTCGTCTAGTAGACTTCTGTCCAGCTGTTTCGGCTGAGCCTCCTGGGGAGTCGTAGGCTGGGCAGGATCCTGACTGAACATATCATCGTCTTCATCATCGTCAGCAAACATGTCGAATTCTTTCTTTGACTCCAAAGCAGTGTGTGGCGCGCCAACCCCTTGCTCCAGGCTCGAGACCGGCTTCCAGTCATTTGGGGTCTGGTCTTCGACTGCTGTTGAGACGTTGTGGCCCATCTCTTTCTGTTTGGCTCTGATTTTATCTTCTTTCATGTCTAGAGTGGGGTCGTAGTCGGCAGCCGAAGGTTCATCCTCCTCGTCACCAGCCCCTGTTGGAGCACGAGAGTCGTCTGCGAAATCTATATCTTTGGTAATTGAGAATGCGGCCGGAGAGGCGGAAGCGGAATAGACCTGAGGCGTGTTTGGAGAAGTGGCCATTGGGGATACTGCATCCATAGCATTAGCTAGTTCTCAGTACATGGTGTGAGAGTGCTGACCTGATCTCGTAGATAAGTCTTCACCAGTATCGGTCTGTGGAGTAGCAGGCTCCGATTCGGTACGCAGCTGCAGTGCTTGAGTGTGAAGAGGAGTGACTTGGTCCTTATACTTAGCTCTCAGCGCTTCTCGCTTCTTGCGGCGCTGTTCTATCAGAGCATCTTCATCGACAACGGCCTCCGATATCTGAGGCTCTTCCTCTTGTCGAGTTTCTTTCCCGACGTGAGGCAGTGTAGTGCTGCAAAGGTTATCAGTGAAGTTACTCAGATCCAGGGAGAGACGATAGATACCTTGAAGACTGATTGGCTGCAGTTGTTGCATCGCGTTGTGAAAGATCACGATCACGACGGAATTGGGGATTGGATATATAGGGGGGGCTGCGAGCAGGCTTTACGCCGTTGCCACGATCATGAGTCTGTGTAGAACGTCGAGCGTCTGATTGCTGTGAACCATGACGACGAGCCTCAGTATTGTGTATATAATGACGAGCGTCTGGTGGAGGATCCCTCCTCTCGCTCACTGACTGTTCACTGTAGGGTAGTATGCTGCTACTGCTGTACCCGTAACTGTCACGCCTTCCGCGGTTGTGCATAGCTCTTCCGCTATCTCTCGTGTGACCTGGGCTTTCCCGAGCAAAGTACTGGCCCTCGCGAAGTTCAAGAGCTGGAGACCGACTTTGGGTACGGCGACTTACGTCTCTTCCGAATCCATCATACAATAGGCGACTGTCGTATCGCGTCTCCGTTGGTGACACACCACGATCGAGGTCAGCGTAGGAGACATGGCGCCGAGAGGTGGGATCGAATGAGACCCTTTCTTCACGGTGAGTATTTGAGCGTCGTGTATCGGGTAAACCTCGATCACGTTCGGATCTGTCATATCGGCGACGTTTCTCACCACGAGAAGAGGAGTGTTGGTACGGTGAGCGCGATCTTGGACGCTTCGCACCGCGAACAGGAGCGGAGCGAAAAGGTGAACGCGATCTCGAACGGGTCTCACCTGGGCGAGGGTGTCTGTATGGCGATCGCGACATCGAACGGTTCGCTGCTCGTGGAGCAGCATTGCGGTAAGGTGATCTGGAGCGGTAGGATGACCTCGACCTTGAGCGAGCGCGCTCCGGTGAGGACTCGATTGCCGGTGATGGTGAGAGTGGTGCTCTTGACGCACGAGGTGCCGTCGTGCCTGCCCTCCTGACGTCCATGTTGAGATCCCGCCTCTCCTAGGCTGGGTACGAGCTCCCTGTAATACTGACTGCTGTGAAGCTCGACGTAGTAGAGGGAAGTGATTGTGAAAGAGGGATGGGAATGGTATAGAAGTTGTTATGGATAGGTACTTTCAGTTCACGATGATGAGGAAAGGTCGACCTGCATGCAAACTCCCCGCACGGACCACCGTTCTCTTCACCGCCTGAACATCACAACAGCTCTTGCCAGATCGCCAATCTCGGGAAGGAGTCAACGATACTCATCGTATAGCTCCGCAGTCATGGACAGTTCGCACGCACGACGCTTGTAGTTGTGTTCCCCCATCAGTCTCTTCGCTGTTCGGGTAGTTGGGACTGCCTCAGTTGGTCCTAGTCCTCGACGACTCTCAGTGCTTCGTCGTGGACTTGCTCAGTGTACTCTCTCAAGGTCGTCGTGCCTTCCGAAGGATAACACTATAGATAAAGAACTCTTTCGCGACGTGGTACCTTTGTGAGGTCGTGATCTCCTATAGGCAAGCCCCTCAGGGCAGAGGCCGTGTAGCAGTCGTAGTTTCGAACCCGAAACCTGGACATTTGCTGGATTGGAGGGACCTCCGGTACTCTCAGTGTCCACATCGTAGCACCCACATTCCCTTGGCTAATTCACCACAGTGCTGGGATGCTCCCAATGGAGAGGCTTCTGTGTACGATAGCCGCGGTGAAAGAGACCTCAGCCTGTCCCACTGCTCGTGATCCTGATGCCGGATTCATTGTATTTCTTTCTCATATAGACTGAAGCTTCTTCTTCACGCTGACCCTGCAACAGTTTCCTTATACCACCCTTAAATGCCATGCATCTGCGAAGTCGTTCACAATACATGTCGCCACCTTCATGTGAGACACGCCCAACCCATTTGTCGAGCCTTGGAGTAGGAGGATAAAGCACCCTGTGGCAGACATTGCATCAGAGCGACTCACGCTTGAGTTTGGAGCCCACTACTCTTCTTGCATACTCGAGGCAACTCGTCTTGTCCACTGGCCAATCGGGCATCTTCACGGAACCCCCTTCAATCGTTGGACGTTCAATCTACCATGGTAGTATCACGTATCGCCTGAGACTAGAACCTCAGAACTTGATACACAAAAGCCACGGCTGACTGCTAGATGACTCCGGAAGCCTCTGATGAGGGACTCACAACACCAGAAGGGGTACGAGGTCCGCATCGAGCAGTCTTTGCTACTAGATATTGAGAGCAGCCGAGGAAGTCTATACGGCCTCACGAAGAATATCCTGTCGTCATAAGCTTCCTGGATACCGTGTACGCCTTACCTGTGAGCTATTTGACTGGCCCGAAACCTCCGATTCAAAATTTGGTTGTCGATGCTATATAACAAACTTGGCCGCGGACCAGAACCTAACAGTTCTAGCAAAGCCGCATATGGATCATCACAGTTGCTCCTGAGCTCGTACACACAGAGACAGAAAGCACAGACGGTGCATGTTTTGGCGCTGTTGCGCATGCTCGGCTTTGAGCAGTCATGCCCTCCAGCCACCTGGCAACCCTATAGCTTCTCATGTGCCAAGGTTCCATTGTTGCGTCTCATAGCTTCTCACTGTCTTCAGCTGTGTACATGCCCGACAGTTTCCTTGGAAGTGATGAGCGCAGCTTTAGCTCAAGAGAGTACATCACCGTGACTGATATGACTCATATTCTAGACCATGGCTGATGTATAGAGCTTCGTTGAATCGTCACTTTGGGACTTTGACAAGTGCCCACGATATCTCTTTACTAAGCGCAGACAAGGAAGCATACGGGTACTGAGAGAAGAAGCTGATATACAATTACAGCTTAAGTGAAAGCTTTGAAACGGCCGTTGCAGAGGAACGTCCGAGGGCCTGGGTGGTATATAACAGGAGCTGGTCGCACGACTCTAGCTGACAATACTTTTAACGGAACCACACTCGCAGTATTGCGATATGCAAGAGAAAATTGGACTGCCATACACGAAGACTTCGTCATGGAATCAGTAAGTGGATTCTGCGTGCTTGTGCCCAGGTCCTTTCTCGAGTATGCCAACACTGTCCAAGCACTCGTTCAAGTTCCTTTCCTGTGGATGTTCCGCAGAGTCTTCTCATGATTGTACTCATATATGTATCAGAGTTCCGAAAGACAGGGACGCAAAGGTATAGCTGTGCGATGGCTTTTGCAAGAGAGTGTCAGGTTCTTAGATACTCAGTGGACGTTTTCCATATCGTATAGTGAAGCTACGTGTTCCCAGTTGGCTCTGCTCTCCAGAGTGTTTTTCGTGCAAGTGATCGTTCTGTCGTTCATGAGATGCACCCTTCTCCGCGTTCGGGTAGAGCGTGACAGCAGTTCTCATGCAATGAATGCGCGATTTTCTCTAGATGCTTGATACTCCTTCTTCCATCCGTATCCAAGCCCAACTGGCCTTTGTTTGTTCTGTGTCTTCTATGGAAACAGTGTCTCCTTTGTACCATATTGGCGTTTGTATCTAGTGTTTTCCGGGGGTTGCCGTTGCATGCGTCAATATCAACTGTTCCCATGCAGAGCTTCTATGGGCTTATCTGCCGAACGATGCTTTGTTCACCACGACACTTATAGTGGTGTCTCCTCTCAAGAGCTGAGCGCTCAGGCTTGGAGGCGCTGAGAGACATAGTCGCGCATCTCTCCCGGACGCTGTGATGCTGATCGCTGGTCTTCCGCAAGTTCGCATGGCGGTCCTCAGCGCACTGCCACAAGAGGTTCCCATAGGATATCAGGAGTTGTCTTTAGCGGCGACAGTGTGTCCACGAGAGCGGTGCTTTGTCTGGCTGTAGGCGCGCTTCCAGATTCGCTTGTCTACTATTCGGTAAGCACTCCTGATGGAAGGGTTCCAGCTCATTCCGCTCACACGCTGCTAGTCGTCAGGGCATGCAAATGAGTTGGATCACATGCTGAGTCCAGTTTCCTTCAATGGGGAATAGAGCAGACATTAGATGTGGGCGTGTGATCGTTTGTATACCCAGGTCTGAGCTCGCTATCTCCGACACAAGATCTGTACGTTTAGGATCTGTTGTTTTTCACAGGTCGCACCAAACTCCGAATCACACCACAGACAACATCCACCATCCATCCATCGACAATCTCTGGTAGAATAGCACGGAGGGCATGTAATCACAACACGGCATCTACCCATCAGAAGCTCGCCAGGCGCTCAAGCATCACTGACGTCCTTTAGGAACGACAACAAAAGCAGCACTAGCCAACATGTGCACGATCTACAGGATCCGAGTTACCTGCTCGTCCTATCACGATTCTGTAGACTGATGGGTATGGTGCGCGCCCAATGAGGCAGAAGGAGTGGAGTACATGTGCTCGACACCCGCCCACGCATACACGGTGGTCCGCTTGCTGCAGAGCTACCGGAGCGCACGATTGGAAGCGAATCGTTACTGGGAAGGGCTCTACGCGGCGATGTTTTGCCGTTGCATTGAGTGACGGGGGCGGGTGGGGAGAGGGGAGGAAGGGGTTGGGCGTTCAAAGGTAGTAAGCTTCTAGTGACGGTTTAAATAAAGACCTGGTAGGTTTCTCGGGAATCAGAGTCTTCCGTTGCTGCGACGGCGGTCTGCCCCTCCATTCGATTCTCTCCGTCCATCAGAGAGCCTCACCTCGGAGCGTTGATACCCTGCCAGATCCAATTCCGAGCTCCAGTACATGGGTTCCGGAGCGACGAGGTCTGCGAGCATCACCCTCAATTTCATCATCCTCTCCTCATCTTCGCCGACTCTCTCTGCTTGTTTCCCTAGCGACCACGTCGTGACTTTCTCCAGAGAACTTTGCTTCGTTGGCGCTACCTTAGGGCTGCTCGGAGCCCACTGTGGCATGTTCTGCTCAGGGGCATCGTAGCAAACATCGGAAAGACGGCTGAGAACACGACGACAGCAAGACGCCGCACTCAGTCGTTGCGCAGGAGAAGGATTGTCGCAGACCTCGTCGAGTTAACGCCAGGTACCACGTGCTCATCGCCACTACAGGGCATGTGTGCGAACTATTACGATGGCTCAGGCGCCAATGGGTTCGAGTGCCGAAGTCGACCCCGGGCACGCGCGGCTCGCTGTAACCTTGTCTGTCGAGGGGAGCAGCGACAGTGATCAACGCTGCGTGATCGACGTCACGAGCTGGACGAAGCGGAAACTGCCCTCCCGCACCTGGCTTTAGCCTCGAATGCAGAGACGATGGAGGAGAGTACGAAGTAGAAGAGGAAGGAGAGAAGAGAGGGGAGAAGTGGGCTGGAGCAGCAGGAGCTCAAGACGACGCCGAAAGAGAAAGGCATTCTGCTCTACGCACTGGAAAATTAGAGGCAAGGGCCTGTTCGAAGGATACTACCGGCGGAGGGCATGCCCCGCAACCGTGGCTCTAGCCGCAGACTCAGCTCGAGGCAACGGTTTCGAACACTGCCACGAACCAGAGCAGAAGCCGCCGCCGCCACCGCTGCACTTCTTCTGCCCTTGGAGACGCGCTCGACTTCCATTGCCGACGCGAAGTATAGAGCGAGCGGCGTGCAGAAGTCCTAGCAGCGGAGGCGTCGAACATGGATATCCGAAATCCCAGACACCACTTTCGGACGGCGCAAACGCCCGTTTCTTTCGTTTCTTGAAACGTGCCGGACGGCTGATAAAGATGCAGCCTTGTCGTCGGCTCTACGGATTGGTAGAGGGAGAATGGCCATATCGGCCTCGGAGTTGGGGTTTGAGATTGGAGAGGGCTTGTGACAGTAAGGAAGCACGACCTACGGACCACAGCTCTAGATCATGCGTGGGGTCGGAAGCAACGGAGAAACAGCGATCCAACCGTCGGTTTTACAAAAGGAATTATGGCTACCTCCACATATACAGAACGTTACACTACAATTACAACCCCCTACTCTACCGGATCCCGCCCACCTCGTTTGGCCGTTTCCTTGTACCAGTGATCGTCGCTCTCCAAATCGATCTCCAGCGGATGCGTAGTGGGGACTATGGGGATATTGGCCGCTTCCAGAGCCTTCAAGCGCGCTGCCGTTGCAGGTTCCGAGCGGTTGATGCTGTAGATCTTGATTCGGTGGCACGACGAGGTAACGTGGAAGTCCCAATTCCTACGGCGTTGCAGTTGGATCAGTACAACGGCACTGTTTGATGGGACAAGTTGGGTGAGGTAGGATGAGACACGTACCAAGCACTGCGAACATATATCGGCTGCGTGTTCAGCGCGTTGTCCCAGCACCGCACGCAGAACTCCAGCCAGCCTTCGGGATCGCACGGCATCTCGATACTCCACAGCCGCCATGTGTGGTAGGTAGTCCTGGCTGAGCCGCGGATGCGGCACTTCGTACCACACGGTGCCGCCGTCGGCGCTGACTTCCACGCGCTCATGCCAATGCCCGCCGCCGCTGTAGGCCCAGCCCTTGAGGGTTATAGTGCTGTCATGGACGATCTGGTCTTTGTAGATGGGCGTCATGATGGCAGAGCTGACGGGCGGGTCCTGGATGGAGAAGCCGCTGGAGTAGGTCGCGTTCTGCTTGCCAATCTGCGGGGTGTAGTGGAGATACTCTTTCCGCTGTACGGGCGCCATGCTCGCGCCTTGGATGGCTTCGATCTTGTACAGCCACTTGCAGCTTCGCGTACCGATGTAGCCGAACACTACAACGCGCAGCGGGTAACCGTGGATCTTGGGCAGTGCCCTGCCGTTCATTTCCCATGCGAGCAGCACCTCATTGAGCCGGACTTTGCGCCCTGGCACGCTGACGACTGATCATAATGAGAGGCTCGTACTAGGTTGTGCGACTGTGGGAACATGGCTTACCGTAATCAATGATCTGACTCTTTTTGGAATATATGTCCGCACCATAAAACTCCAGATTAATGCCCTCGCCACCGTTCTTGAGACCTCCGCAGTGCTTGATTGCCTTTTCGAGAAGACACCGGTCCAACGCGCATTGCCGATAGCACCCTCGCCCCAAGGCGCGTTTATCAGCTCGTCGCCGTCACGTGGGTACTCGTGGATCTGCTCAATGCGACGAGTGCCTGAACACCGAAGAGAGACCACGTTGGTTTGGCGTGGGTCTCGATGAGGCGTTCCTAACATGGTCAGGGAACACTGGATCGATTGGAGCTCTACTCTAGGCGGCTCTCCGTTGTATGGTAACTGCAGGACATGGACCATGTCTGCTGCTTTCTCCACCTGTACATACTTCCAGCTGATATCGGGAAGATCGCGGAGCGTAGGGCCGAGCGCGTAGTGGTACTGCTTCCATCTTACGCCTTCGAGTAAGAGATTGGTCTACGGGATCTGTGCGAGCTGGTATTCGGGCTGCGATTCTGGATCAGCCAAAGTCTCAACTTCGGAGTCCGTAGCTCGACGAGACAGAGCTCACTGACAGGCGGAAAGTCATACTGGGCCAAAATCTCAGCGGCATTCTTTCTATTCTCGGGGTACTCTTCCCACTCTATGTACCCCTTCCATCCAGCTCTTTCTTCCGAGAAGTACGCCTCTGGGTCTTTCATCCGCAGCTGCAGGCCATCCTTAGTGCATATCTAGGTGCAACCGGGAATATTCGCTTCTCGGACTGCTCTGGTTCTGTATGAGTGCGACGGAGGTTGTTGTAGCACATTGCGTGACTTGCGTAGCTTGGCTTACAGGAGCTTCAAGTTGTCTCGAGTGCGAGTTCCAGGTACAATGGAAGTTCGGAGAGAGCTCCTGCCGGATTATATGAGCTCGGGTTCAGCCTCGAACGCCGAGAGGCGGAGCGAAGAGCACGCACTGCGACGGAACATCGAGGTCTCATGTTGTCTCAAACTCGGGTACACGAAACTGCGCACTGGTGATGATTGGCGTCAAGAGAGGAGCGAAAAGAGGCTGTAACAGATTCCACAGGTCATTTCGTTTGCCCTTGCCTTCAAGTTATCGTGAAGCATAGTAAATTTACTAATCATTCAGGCGAGGCACTCGGTGCTCCACCACGTATGACAGTCTTTTTCCCGGGCCTTCCAATCCATGCGTTGCTGCAACCTCCGTCCTCCTCAAAGGAGTCCCCGAAACGAGCGATTGAGCCCAGCGCGTGCCCGAGTGATCCACCTTTTTACGGAGCGTGAAGTACCATTCAAACCGCCCGAACCCTGGCGTTTCCAACCCTACTCCTTTTGTAACATCGTCCCTTGGCACCTCAGGCTTTTTGAGCCTCCTGCGCTTCCTCACTTCCCACCGGCACCAACTTCCCAACAACCAAGTACTTCTCCGAGAACCTCTCCTCCCAGCCCCTCAACGCCTCCAGCTGTTCATCGTCTAGATCCGTCAGCGTATCCAGCGGTCCCTGTAGGTTCTTGGTCAACATGTCCTCATCAAAGCTACCGCTCGCCAGGCCACGGCTAGCGTCGCGGCCGGCGAAGTTCGCGTAGGGTCCGTTGGGACCGTAGAAGTTCTTGCCAGGCGTGACGTCGAAAACACGGCCGCGTACGGCAAGGTAGACGGGCGCGTTGTTGCGGCCATCGAAGGGGAGGAGGGTTGGCGGAGTGAAGGTCTGGAAGACAGTTGGGGCGGTGGGCGCGGGGAGTGTGGGTGTTGGTTGAGGTTTGAGACGGTAGTACATCGAGATTGCGAGGATGGCGATGAGAAGGATGTTTAGGGGCGTTAGGAAGCTGGCTCTGTTTGGGGAGTGATGTGAGCTGGGGTTTTAGTAGGAGAGGGCGGGATGGTTCGGCTTACGCTTCTGCGACAGCAGAGGAGCTGGAGGTGTTGACTGAACGTGTTAGATAACGGTGTTGTATTCGGGCGTCCATGACTTACTGTCGGCCATGTCTGTTGTCTGATATGTGAGAACTGCGGGAGTCGATACTTTGGCGAGACGGTCACGACGCCGGGGGGCTCTGTTGGACGGGGTTTGATCGGCATTTGGACCTTGGGGCTTGGCTACGGCTCGGATCGACGAGCGGACTCCCACGCTGCAGCGAAGCGCAAGGCGCGGCCATCGATGCTCTCCATGGATGTGATAGGCGTTGGAGTCCGACGGCGTCCGACAACAGACGACAGCCCGCAGGGGAGGCATGGCATTGCCAGTTGCTGCTCAGCAGTGCTCATGCAACGGACGCAAGTCATGGCTGAAGCATCGTGTGCTGTTGCGCCGGCAGCTGAAACGCGGGTTTGTGTGTCCTGAAACGACGCGCCGGCATCAACATGTCTGCCCATCAACAGCGCGCATTGATTCGTCTCCGTGCCTTCAAGGAGAGCCTCGCAACGTCTTCTGGCAAACTGTAGCTGCACCTGTGCGAACTGTATACAATAGACCGACTGCCCTTGTCTTGCCTTGGTGTCTAAGACAACCTCGCGACTTGCTCTTTCCACAGGACCCAGCGCGCTTGCTATTGCTCGAACTGTCAACAACGCGCTGACGCAGTATTGCTCTTTCCTCTCCTGCGAGAACGAACCCTATACATCCGGTAAGCGTTTCTTCTTTGTCGCCCTTCTTTCCCCGGTCAATCTGGACTGTCTCTCCCATTCCTCCAACCACTTCTTACCATCCGGATATCCTCCTGCCACTGTCGTCGTCGGGCACGGCGACATCCATTCCATCCTTACAGTTCAAGGCACCTCGAACAGACACGCCCTCGAGTCGCTTCGTTCGCAAAAAGTTCCCATCAACTACATGATGGTTCGTCAAGACGATGCCACCCTTCTCTACATCCTTGCTTGGTTCGTGCCACCAGTGGCAGTCGCCCTCAGCGGTGCCGGTTTCGTTCAAGTCTGCCTCAATATCACTCTTGGGATCCTTACATTGCATATTGGTGCCATCATCCACGCCTTCTGTATCGTGCACGGCCGGCTGAAGTATCACGACCCGGAGAACCCAAACTGCTACCCCAACGGAGTCCCTCCGCAGGATGTAGAGGAGGATCCGACTCCAGCGTACGTCCCTACCGGGATTCATCCCGTCGCGCAACGTATCGCCAGCGGACCAATGGATCCGATTCCGGACCACATTGCCCGGATCGGCCAAGTAAGATCAAACTCGACCGAACCCTTGCTCGTGCCGGAGGTCACATCAGTGCAGGAGACATCTCTGGAACGAAAGACCATCGCCTTGGCCACGACCGTGAGACAGCCATCGTCATTGCCGATGACCCCTGTCCTTGAAAGCGACGATGTGTGTATGTATCGTTCCCGGTATATGCTGACTTGTCTGCGGATACAGTAATATAAGGAACGTTGTTTCTCCCCAACCCACAGCATGTGGAGACGGCTACCACTACACCATCGCAAGGAGACGACGATCGGCAGACCTATCCTTATCGAAACTACCTATGACGAAGGTGCTTTAGAGCGCATCCCTAAAGTCTCTGACCCGAGCGTTAAGCTTCCGCCTCTTGATTTGTGAGTCTCCGCCCCTATATGGTGTTCGTCAAAAGTACAGACGTATCACTGTCTCACTGGTATTATACGATACTAACAGTCTTGTAGTGGCTCCTCAGCACCCTCGAACGATTCCCCCGACCCCAGAGTTGTGTCTTCAGCGTGTTCCCGTCCGTCGACTGACTTTAACCCCTCGTCGCCGTCACCTAATTGCCACCACGATGTTTCTCCGCCCATTTCTCCTGTGCAGACGGAGTCTGTTCTTACGGAAGGCTACCGTCGGGCTTCGACATCATCTCCAGTGTCGCCTGTGGACGTTACTGTACTTCCCTCACCGGCCGTTGCGCAAGTTCAACGCACTTTTGCTAGCAACGTCCCTGCCCTACACAAAGCCAAGCTCAGTGTGACAGCATTTACACCAGATGCGGCGTCTCGCATCATGAGGTGGGATGACTTCTCTAAAGGGCCGAGTGCGAGCCCGTCTAGCAAGCCCTCCCACTTCAAGCCATCTACATACACACCGCCTGTTATTTCGAGGTATGACGAAGCCCCATCCGGTGTCCAAGCCTTCAAGAGCGAAGTACCAAGGTCAAAGACAAGTTCCTTCGCCGAGCGGGCTGCGAAGCTAGGAAATGGAGGACTCTACTTGGACACCAGACCGCGAGAGGAGTGGAAGGGTGCAAGTGGACGGTCTGCACTCGTGGATCCGTTGGCAGACAACCCGCTTCCCGTCATTCGACCACTCACTATAACACCCCCATCCCAGAAGAAACCTATGCCGCCCCTATCAGGTGACTCAAACAATAATACACCCGTCTCGGCTAAGCGACGCACCTACAATGAAACACACGCAGCCTCCCACGGGCACGTGCACGAGGGTGAATGGATAAAACCCATCGTGCCTCTGAATGCTGGGAGGAACAGTCCGCTCAGAGCTGTCACCTCACCAATCTCTCTGAAGCGCAACGCGAACGCACATCCCAACCCCAGATCCCCCAACATCATGAGCCAACCTCCCATGAGTTCCTGGGTCAAGGATCACGTCCTGCCGGCACCGACAGAAGATTTCGAAAACATGCCACCCACTGTCGAGCCGCAAGAACCTACGGACGACATGGCGGACTCTTGCACCGCCCTTCATCACGAGTCAGCAAGTCGTTTCAGCTGGACGACATACGCAACCACGGCGTACCAGGAGAGCACTCCACCATCAAGCCCGCCTCCTCCTATGCCGTCCTTCACGCGCTCGCCCAACCCAGCAGCGTCCGTGATCAGTCGCCGCCGTCCAGTCTCGACGAACGAAACAACCTCTCCATACGCGCCGTACCGTCCCGCACACCCGGCGTCCGCAACGGCCACTTCTCACCGGTCCGACCGCCTACCAGCCTCCTCCCCCCCCACAAGCACGGCGACGTCAACCCCAACAAGCGCGACCAAAGCCCTGCCCCCAGCGCCCCCGCAGCTGCACTCCACCGACCCGATCTCCGCCCTCGAAGCGCACCTCGCCGACCTCGCGCACCGCAGAACTAACCTCCACCGCATCATCGCCAACCTGCAGGCCCTGCAGCCGCGCAACCCGATCGTGCAGGACATCGCGGCGCGCCGCGCCACAGAGCGCCAGATCGAGGCGCACAGGGCCGAGCGCAGGCAGAAACACGTTGGCAGGGCTGTGACGCTTTGCTTTGCGATTGTACGATGTGGTGCCTATGTCGAGACAGCAAATTCTCGCGGGCAGACGAAGGATTGGGCCGTGCAGAGTGAGGGATCCGGGGACCACCACCACGCAGCGAGCATTGTTTGCGTGGGCGATGCACGACAACGGAATCCAAGCATTTGACGCGTGTTGCCGCCGGGAGTCCCTGGCGTCTATGACATTTCGTGTCCTAGGCTCTGTGTCGCGAACTGGTAGAGAAAAACAGCCCCTTCCGATATGCGCCCCCCTGCCCTCCGCAGCTGTCCGTCTAAGTGCACCATCCACCATGCACCATCCGCCTTTCCGCCAGACCGCTCGACCGCTCGACCGCTCCTCTCATCTCCGCGCGTGGTATCTTCACCTCGACGCTCTGCCGGGTGCCCCCCCAAGCCCCCCCCTCTCTCCCTTTTCGGCGGCCGTCCGTCTATTTCTTGCCGCTCTTCTTGATGCCCTGCTGGCCGGCGTTCAGGGGGCCCTTGCCCTTGGCCTTGTTCGCCATTTCGTCTCTGGCTTTCTTGTCTGTTCGCAAACGCAGGCGTGGGGCGCCGTCAGTCTGCCGTTGCTGCTGTGCTGCGTCGCTCTTTGCTCTGGGCGGGGCGAGGCGGGGCAGCGGGGTGGGGGCTGGTGTTGGTGATGGAACCGTGGCAGGGAGGAGCGCAGAGGAGCGCAGAGGTGGGAAGGAGGGAAGGTGCGGTGCGGAGCGGTGCGGACGTACCGGCCTGCTGCTTCAGCTTGAACGCCTTGTCTTCCTCGTCTTCCTCGCCCTTGGGCGCCTTCTTGGGCTTCTTGTTGTGGATCGGGTTCGTGCCGTCTGGTCAGCAACACGGGGGACGTCAGCACTGGTCTTCTGGCGGAGGCGACGTGTAGACATGGGCTCCGCGACGTTGGCCCGTTCGCTGGTCGCGGGGACGAGTTGGCTGCGTGGCTTACTTCCTACGCCTGATGGCATGGCTGCGCGGTTTCGAAAGGTACTGGGGATGCGTTGGCGGGGAGTATGGTGTTGTGTGGTGTGTAGACGGATATGGGTATTGCGTGGGAGGCGAGCGGAGGTTGCTGCTTGTTCAGCGGTTGTGAAGAGTTCTGGCGTGCAGTGGGATGATTGGCTGCGGAGGAGCGAAAACGTCTATACAAGAACCGAAGGTTCTCCTGCGCACAACCTCGCTGAGATACTTTTTGTCCTCCGTCGAACAGCACCAATACTTGGTGGGTTTGGAACTTGTAGTTTAGAGATGACCATTGGCACCACTGGCCTTTCTATCACTTTCAGAGACGTCGTGTTTCCCCCTGCCACCCCCGTGACTCGGGCTATGATCAAGGGAAGGAGCACAGTGTTCACTATGCCTGTCGACGATTCTTCAGACCTGCGAGCAAGCGAGGGTATCCACTACAGGACTCCTTTGACGACGGCTGAGAACGAAAGGACTCGCAATCAAACCACATAACCAAAGCGACGACAGAAAGCACGTCCGTCAAAAGAATTTCTGCAGCTCCAGCACACCCTCCCTCCTCCTCACCGCATGCCCTCCTTTCTTCCCACTCCCCTCACCACCACCGCCACCAGCACCCACACAAACCTCTCCCGCCACCGTACCCGTACCCTTCAGCAGATTTCTAATCCCTAGAACCGCGTCATCACTCCCCTCGACATCTGGCTCCAACACGTACTCGACGTTCGACCCCACGGTGCCCATGAAGCTCCGCAGCGTGTGCTTATGCACGACCTCGCCCTCGTCTTCCACCACGACTTTCAGCGCGGGCCGGCGGCGCGCTTGCTCGATGCGCACTTGTGCGGCGCGGCGGGCGGCTTTCAGCGAACGCACGTAGTGCGTGGCGCTGGTGGGAAGCGGGGCAGAGGGCGAGGCGGCGCAGTCGCTGGGGATGGCGGCGGTAGCGAGCGGGCGGCAGATGTCCTGCAGGACGCCGTCGTGGTCGGAGGGAGCGCGGAGAATGGTGAGAGCGGGGAAGCCGGCGTGTTGAATGGAGGCGGCGAGTAGGTCGGTGCTGGGACCGGGAATCAGCACGTCCCAGTGCAGGTAGCGCAGGGTGGGGGAGGAGAGCGCGGGTGGCGGCATCGTGGCGCCGGGCGGGGTGCAAGGGGAGGCGTCTTGCACGAGGGTGAAGCGGTGCAGGTGCGTAAGGCTGGCTAGGAGGGCGGAAAGAGAGGGTAGTGAGGTTATCTCGAGGTCGATGAGGCTGAGATGCTGTAAGGAAGAGGCGGCACGTGTGTGAACCAGCTGGGCGATGCCGTGGTCCGTGATCCCGTGGAGGTCTTGGAGACGGAGGGAGTGCAGTGCTGGGAGCGCTTGCAGGGTGCCATCGTGGAATTCGTGGGGCGCGAAGCCGGATACCATGAGGTGTTTGAGAGACGGCAGCTTGCGAATAACGCCGTAGATCGTGCCGGACTCGATGCTTCCGCTCTGCTGCGCGTGGAGGAGAAGCGTGTCGAGGGATCTCCAGTCGTTGTGGTAATGAAGAAAGGTCTTTATGCGGTCGAGGGAAGGTTCGTAGGATATGGTAGAATCGTTCGATGTTGGTCGAATCGTGGGCTGACTGTTGCTGACAATCCATACATGCTCCTTAAGATTCTTCCGAGTTGATAATGCATATATCAGGCGATCAGAATCGTAGGCGTAAGGCGGATAGAAACCTGTGAGCCTCTCTAGGTTCGGACAAGCCATGATGATAGAAGCCAATATATCGGCCGGGTCTTCCTTGTCTTTAGTGTTCCTTTGCAACTCGTGCCTAAGGTCAACCGAGACTTTCAGCTCGCGGACATGTTGGGCAAGCTCTGGTCTCTCGCGCAAAGTTCGACGAAGGAGCTTTAGGCGGCTGATTGTTTTGACTCTCAACCTCCTCAGTTGCTGCATACTCTCGTTGCTAGGAACCCAGATGCTGCCATAACTGAAGAAACATCAGGACATCCCCGGTCAATGATACAACTGCAACCTATACTCACAGGTGTCCGTGTGTAGCTTTCTGCCAAGCTTGACTGGTCTGGGCTAGGGACGTAAGGTCCTTTAGATGGCACGATGCACAGCTCGTGGAGATCGGGGACGCATGCAGCGCGTCCAAGTGCTGCAGGACACAATCGTAGACTCCATCAGGCAAGTCCCTGAAAATGCGTGCTGGCAGCAGGTCTCGGCGACTGGAGTTTCTTGAGCTCTGCGACCACGCTGACAAGGGCCGCCTCGACCGTTGCAACTCCCAGGGCGTCTTAGTGAGGGTTGGCACTGTCTCATAGTCCGGACTTGGTGCCCAGCTGCTTGTGCCAGTGCGAGAGGAGGCGGAAGAGCGGGATGGAGGCCACGAGAAACGTGAATCAGAGCTACTGGACAAAGCTACGGAAGTTGTTGGAGAGTCCGCTGTTATGACAATTGATCGCCATGGATATTTGGCTTTCAAAGACTGGCTTCTCACGGGCTCGACAGAGAGGCGGTTGGTCCTCCGTACTTGAGGCTCTGGCATGTTGATAGCGGGAATACCGGGCTAAAGCGCAAGACTCGCATTACTCGACACAGTGAAGCACTCTTGCTCCAACTTGCAGGGCGCACGTGAGGAGGAGACGATTGATGAGATGTGGAGGAAGAGGAGAGAGAGTGAAGGGGATTGAACCTTGGACACGGAGATAGCAAGCACACATCACGACAGTTCCCGACGACATGGACGACGTGGAAGTGGAAAAGTCAAGCTGACGTTCAGATCTACCTTGGTTTGAGCTATTACGGACGGGGTAAGTCGCCACCTCTGCGACAGCCAATCACGCAGGACGAGGGTGGTGTCGGTTGGTGGTGAAGGTGGAGAGCGAAAGGGTGCAAAGCGGCGTGGGCGTGGGCGTGGGCGTGGGCGTGGCTGTTCCCCCACTTGACGCCCGTCGAATGGTGTCGTCGACGCCAAAAGCCACCGAGGGCATCCCGGGATTCGGGGGTCCGCCGGGTCGACGAACGGTACAGTGAGCGAGGCAAGCCGAGATGCATGGTGAAGCGCCACCTGGTGCGGCTAAGCTACTTCGCCGGTGGTGGTGGGTGGTGACGGGATGGCAAAGACAACGCTCTCTCATGAAGGCAGCTGAAACGTGAACACGACCATCGCGGACGAGACGAGTCGAGCCAGCCACGGCCTTGCTTGACGGCAACGGTGATCCATCTCCTCGGCTTTGGGCGAACTACAGACCAAACACGCGTGCGACCGTGAACTCCCAGATTCGCGGCCACCTTCCGAGCGGGCATGGATTCGCAACCACACACTCCTACTTCCTGTGCACGTCTCGTCCACGGCAAACGGCGCCGCGCGAGAGAAGCAGCGCAGCGACTTCCTCGGATGTAGTAGCAGCGCAACGTCAAAACTCCTCCATACCTTCGTCATGTTGCAACTCTCGCGACTCTCCTCATAGCTTCGCGGCAGATGAGTCGGCCTCCTCCGGCCACACATCGTATCCAAACGTGTTCTTCATGTTGACGAATCGAGTGTGTCTGCCCTCGGAGACTTTGTTGACCGCCTCAAAATCTCCCTCTGCCAGCTCGATGCTCTCGAAGTTGCTGTCGATGCGCGAAGGTGTAGAGCTCTTCGGTAGCACCACGTAGCCTCTCCTCAGGCCCCAGGCGATTAGAACTTGAGCCAACGTGTTGCCTCCCTTCTCTGCAATGTCCTTCAGAGTAGCGTTTGTGTTCACCTTTTCGCCGGTGTTTGGGACCTGGTTTTGCGAGCCAAGGGGTGAATAGGCTTCAGGAAGAATGCCGTGCTCGAGGCAGTACTCCACAAGCTCAGTGTTCGGAAGGAATGGGTGAATCTCGACTTGGTTGACGGTGGGCTTCACTTGCGCGGTCTCGAGGAGCTTCTCTAGACCTGGAATGGTCCAGTTCGAGACGCCGATTGCCCTCGCTTTGCCAGCAGAATAGGTCTCCTCCATCGCGCGCCATGTTGGCTCCGGGTTCTCAGTCAGTTCCTTCTTGATGACGTACTTTCCATCAGGGCCAAGCTTGGGCATGTTCTTGTCATCCTTCTCGGCAGCGATGGGCCAGTGTACGAGGAACAAGTCCACATAGTCGACCTTCAGGTTCTCGAGCGAGTTCTGAATGGACCATTTCACCTCATCGGGCTCGTGGAGATGGTTCCACACCTTTGTGCAGATGAAGATATCGGATCGCTTGACGTGGGAGTTCTCCTTGAGGAAGTCACGAACGGCATCCCCGACTTCACCCTCGTTTTGGTAGAACCAGGCACAGTCCAGGTGTCGGTATCCAGTCTTCAAGGCATGAGTGAC
>NAJN01000708.1:0-18406 GCA_005059845.1 Cryomyces minteri | reverse complement strand
TGCCTCCGGCCGGGCCGACCTTTAGACCTAGTCTTAGACGGCGACCGAACGTTCGACATCGAGGAACAGACCTTGGGAGTTATACGATGGGCCCCAGAAGCGCGTCGAACGTTACAAATGGGCCAGTGAGGTATCGTCAGATTCAGCATGTGGTAGCGATGGGGGAAAAAGGTTGCAGAAGACGGTTGGGGAAGGAATTTGCCCCGGAGCTGACTGAGTAGACACGGGATCTCCTTCTTCGAGCAATGTTTCACGCAGACTCGTCAGCGCGTGGTTGAATAGCTGTCTACTAGGCTGATATTCCTCATCTCGCGCTTCGTACCATCCTGACATCTCCCATGCGAGGCCAAGATTTCGAGTCTGTCGGTGAGCGTCTTCGAGGCGCCATCTGATCTCACTAACGCACGAGCCACCGCCTTTTGATGCAGCGTTTCCACTAATATGCATGTCGGGGCTTTTATTCAGCTGCTAGTCGTAGGCTCGTCTCATCGTCGCACTGATTTGCATTTCTTTGCTCTTGCCGAAGTGACGATTCCGAGGGAGCCTTCTACCTTCTCACACTTACGTCTACATCTCTGTTCTCAAGGATAGCGTCTTCACTTAGGTTTGTAGTCAGAGCGCCACCCGTTTGTTCCGCATATTCCGTGCGGCAAGTATATTGTAGAGCGCCAGTCACAGGGTTCACTAGCACAAGCGGGGCTCTCTCTTCCAATGAGACGGTCCAGCGATTTGTTTCCTAACTTGTACAGCTGCGAGTACGACCATCGAAGACGCCTTGGAACGCACTGCCTTCAGGTTAGCTATCTAGAACTGTCACTGAGTGTGAACTTTCACTCAACGTAACTTTGCCTACTGGGTCTATGAACTCCTCCGATCGCGACGCATACCCCACATTTGCCACTGTGCAATGGCATGCTACCTGCAAGAGGATTAAGGCGGTAGCTGTGGATGGATTTATAGATGCAGCTGGATACAGCAGTAGCCCCTCTCTAATGCTATATCACGCGAGCTCTACCTTCGATGTGAAGTGTTCCTTCTCAGCGCATCCTTCGAATCCTCATCGTCTCTGTTGATTGAGTGCCTTGAAGGATCTGATTGAACACGCGCGGCATCTTACTCGACATGAACAAAAAACATGCTAGGGCGGACTCAGCCGTGTATGTCGATTTCGACCGACGGGAATCCACCGACTCAGACGACCTCGAAGCATTCTTTGCAAACTACGTTCCTCTCTCCAGTCTACCTACTCCGCCCGAGTCTGAAGCGTTCACGAAGAACGAATGTTGGAACTACATCATCAATGCGACCACGGAGAATGCAAAACATACCGGTTAGTGTCCGGAAAATGATGTATATAAATCTTGGCAACTGACGATTCAAAGATCCTGCGCAGCATCTTGCAAATCTCGTTCCTTACAACGTCTTTCCACAGCGGCCGTCTGCCGTCATCGTTCAGGGCTTTCTGAGCCGGACCAATCTCTCATTCGAAGTCCTCGGCCTTTCAGCTTGTATCTTGGATGCTCTTGGTGCACAGTTTGCCCGGCACTGGAGACAAGAGATTTCCTCGTGTCAGAAACGCTACACGGACGTTGAGCGCACATCCATGACAGGACAAAGGCCCCATTCTGCACTCCGCCGCAGGCTGCAGCCCACCTCGTCCGAGGTGATCGTGCTTTCAGCACTGTCCCTTGCGGTAGCGTATCTCGACGACCAGCGCTATGCCACAATATATTGGGCTGAGTATGTCTCGAATGCATTGTTCGGTTCGGAAGAGATCAACATCACAAGCCGCTGTATCATGAGAGACATCGACTATCGCCTTCACGTTCTGGCTGCGCCGGAGTTTGTCGAAGAGGCAATGCTAGAGATGAGGCCCGCTCAGGAAGTGTACGGAGCAGTCACAAGGGTAGCGACCAGTGTGCGGTTATCGCAGAGCATCAAGGCCAAGCCCTTCGTCCTACAGTTAACCGGTGCGGCAGCAGAGACGAACGGGATGCTCACACCTGGACCAAGTTCGCGGCGTTCCATGAGCTCGTTTTGCAGCCATCTGGGCCCGACTTAGGTCACCCGTGGCCCTTCACACGACGACGGCCATTCTCTCAAGCATCACTGCTGTGCACGTTCGTTGCCAGTATCGCGAGGAGTTCAGGTACCCACTTGTCAGCGTCTTAAGGGTTTGGCAGGGCTCGGGGTTTCATTTGGCAAACTATTATCGTATTGGATCGATTCTGGTGGGCGTTTCTGCAACGGACCCATACTCCCCGTTGTCAGATGGTTTGTTGTGTAGAATTTGCCATCATTTGAGTAGAAGTGACTGTACTCCAAGATCTTTGGCGCAACACGAAAACGCGACCAACGTACGGACAGTCCCATCACATGTAACAATGTCAGGTTCTGATCTAGATCGTTGCCCTTGACAGGGGTCCGCATCTACCCCACAGTTTTTCGTGTTCCGCGGGGTCTGAGCTGGAAGAGAAGGTCAATCGAGGGATCGACAAGCGGCCAATTGTGCTTTCCCGTCCACAACGCTCAACAAAATCATCTCCTTCCATCCTGCCACTCCGCTGATCTGCACCTGTTCCTGTTCCTCTCTTTTGCAGCTTCCCTTTGAACTAACCCTCCTCCTCCAGCTACATCAGACGTCGCCAACATGGCCACGGGTGCCCGCGAGAGACGCCCTTCTACCAACGCGCCCATCTCTGACTTGAAAGGGCCGATTGGACCTAGCTTCAGCAGACCGAAGCACAAGAGATCAGTTACTGGCTATGGTCCTGGCGAGATCAAGAATGTAGAGGCTTCTATACCAGAGCCGCAGCGGGATGCGTAAGTACCTTGTTCCTTGACAGCAGGAAGATTTGCTGATCTGAGCTGTACAGGTGGAAGAAACACGTGAGCCCGACCTGCCAAAGATGGGACTGAACACATCCTCTGACATGAATCTGTAGTCTGCCCGTCCATTCAAGACGAAAGACGAGTTCGAGGCAAGCGTTCACCGCAACTCCCTTTCGACTACTCGTACTGACAATCCTACAGAACGAAGTAGTCCGTCACATCGAAACCACTTTGGCTCGCTCGCTCTTCAACTGCGATGAGTCGTAAGTCGGATCAAACAACATCTGATGGTCGGAGGCAAGCTCACACTACACGCCTAGCGCCGCCTACGCTGGAACTGCCCTCGCTTTCCGAGACCGCCTGGTCATCGACTGGAACAAGACACAACAAAATCAAACGTTTGCCGACCCGAAGCGAGTCTACTGTATGATAGCCGGTGTCGAGGACGTCAACACTGGCTAACTAGATGGAACACAGATCTTTCGCTAGAGTTTCTGATGGGTCGGGCCTTGGACAATGCAATGCTCAACGTTGGACTCAAGGACGTTGCCAAAGGTACTGTCGAAAAATACTGCCGGAACGCACAATATACTTATGAGTGACATAGAGGGTGTCCAAGATCTCGGTTTCCGCATGGAAGATGTCATCAGTCAAGAACGTGACGCAGCTCTCGGTAACGGCGGTCTCGGACGCCTTGCAGCCTGCTTCCTCGACAGTCTGGCATCCCTCAACTATCCAGCCTGGGGTTATGGATTGAGGTATAGATACGGCATCTTTAAGCAGGAGATTGTGGACGGTTACCAGGTGGAGATTCCAGACTACTGGCTAGACTTCAACCCTTGGGAGTTTCCAAGACACGACATCACCGTTGACATTCAGTTCTACGGTAATGTGCGGAAGTACCAGTAAGCTGTATAATGCAGAGTTGGGGCGGACAGTGGCTGACTGCTCATCTAGGGACGAGAATGGCAAGCAAGTCTCAGTCTGGGAGGAGGGTGAGATCGTTCAGGCGGTAGCCTACGATTGCCCAAGTAAGTCCATGGTATGGAGTCACCGTACGGCGCTGACCCTCTGCAGTCCCTGGCTATCAGACAGCCACAACCAACAACCTTCGTCTGTGGTCAAGTAAGGCAGCCAGTGGAGAGTTTGATTTCCAGAAGTTTAACTCTGGCGAGTACGAGAGCTCTGTTGGCGATCAACAGAGAGCGGAGACAATTTCTGCCGTCCTCTATCCAAACGACAAGTGAGCAGAATGTACACCTGAGACAAAGATCCCTACTGACCCAAATCCCAGCCTGGAGCGTGGAAAAGAACTTCGGTTGAAGCAGCAATACTTTTGGTGCGCTGCCTCCTTGTATGATATTGTGCGACGTTTCAAGAAGTCGAAGAAGGCATGGAGGGAGTTCCCGAACCAAGTCGCTATTCAGCTGAACGACACTCATCCAACGCTTGCCATTCCCGAACTCCAGCGTATCCTGATTGATCAGGAAGGTCTTGAGTGGGATGAGGCATGGAGCAGTAGGTGACTCTGCAGTGTGTCCCACCAATGCCTACTGACGTGTTTCAGTTGTCCAAAAGACCTTCGGTTACACAAACCACACCGTGCTTCCTGAAGCCCTCGAGAAGTGGTCTGTACCACTCTTCCAGCACCTCCTCCCTCGTCACCTCCAGATCATATACGACATCAACATGCACTTCCTGCAGTACGTAGAGCGCAACTTCCCCAAGGATCGCGATATGCTAGGCCGCGTTTCGATCATTGAGGAGTCCCAGCCAAAGATGGTCCGCATGGCATACCTTGCTCTTATTGGCTCGCACAAGGTCAACGGTGTTGCTGAACTGCACTCCGACTTGATCAAGACTACCATCTTCAAGGACTTTGTCAAGATCTACGGACCTGACAAGTTCGCTAACGTCACCAACGGTATTACGCCTCGTCGCTGGTTGCACCAAGCCAATCCACGCTTGTCTGAGCTCGTTGCTTCCAAGCTTGGCGGCTACGACTATCTTAAGGATCTCACACTGCTCCACAAGCTTGAGAAGTACGTCGACGACAAGGATTTTCGTAAGGAGTTCCAGGAGATCAAATACGCCAACAAGCTTCGCTTGGCCAAGTACATCAAGGAAAGCACTGGTGTTTCCGTAAACCCATCTGCTTTGTTCGATATCCAGGTCAAGCGGATACACGAATACAAGCGTCAACAACTTAACATCTTCGGTGTCATACAGCGCTACCTCGCCATTAAGGCAATGAGTCCTGAAGAGAGGAAGAAGCTCGCTCCGCGTGTGTCCATCTTTGGTGGCAAAGCTGCACCAGGGTACTGGATGGCCAAGACCATCATCAGTCTGGTTTGTGCAGTCGGAGAGGTTGTAAACAATGACAAGGATGTTGGTGATCTGCTCAAGGTCATCTTCCTTGAGGACTACAACGTCAGCAAGGCCGAAATCATCGTCCCAGCTAGCGACATCAGCGAGCACATCTCCACCGCTGGCACAGAGGCGTCTGGTACCTCGAACATGAAGTTCGTTCTCAACGGCGGTCTGATCATCGGAACTTGCGACGGAGCAAACGTAAGTCTTCCGTCTATGAGATTTGTGACATTGATTGCTGACAGAGTCCCAGATCGAGATAACGCGTGAGATCGGAGACGAGAACATCTTCCTCTTCGGTAACCTGTCCGAAGACGTGGAAGACCTGCGCCACGCGCACGTGTACGGCAACTACGAGGTGAATGGCGACCTGCAAGGCGTGTTCAACGCGATCCAGCAGGGCAAGTTCGGCGACGCGAACCGCTTCAGCGCGCTCGTCAGCAGCGTCGTCGAGCACGGCGACTACTACCTCGTCTCCGACGACTTCGACTCCTACATCAAGACCCACGCCGTCATCGACGAGGCGTACCGCGACCAGGAGACTTGGCTCACCAAATGCATCACCAGCGTCGCACGCATGGGCTTCTTCAGCAGTGATCGCTGCATTGACGAGTATGCGGAGACGATCTGGAATGTGGAGCCCCTGAAGCCCAAGGAGACGAACGGTTCTGCGTGAAAGAACGGATGGGAGAGGTAAGAGTTGCGGCACGCGCCATGGTGGGCTGCTATGCTATGCTATGAAGCTTCTTGCGGGTACATCCATCGGGTCAGATTGCGCGTCACGAAGCATGCTCTCATGGAGACGAGTCTTGAACAGACGACGCTGCTTTCTTGGCTAACCCTAGAGCTGTAGACTAGATCTAAATCTAATTACGGGGTCACGACACACCTGGCGCGTTAACATCGTTCGTGCATTCGTGGGACTCGCAGAACAGATCACTCTGAAACGAGGAGTCGCAATCCGTTCTGCCATTGCGCTATGTCTTCCTTCCCCCCCATCCTTAGCTACAACCCCCCTGTCGAAACCCCAGCCTCCCATCGAAAGACTACATACAATACAGCCAACCCCCTCAATGTCATGGCGCGGAGCCCTCTCACCCAAGCAGCGAAAGAAGAAAGCAGGAGAACGCTCACAGATCCGCGCAGAGTGTGAAGAAAAGCTATGTAACCCCCGAACTGCTCCTGAGTATCCTGTGCCACAACCCTTGTCCTGCCCTACGTCGATTCACGCATCCTGTCCCGATCCACCCCATCGCAATCGTTCAACCATGTACCTCAGAAAACAGACAAGAGACGCCTTGCAATGGTTGGGTCCATGATGCTGCCGGCTAGTCCGGACAGATGCTACGCTATATGAACAGTGAGGCTGAAGCCGCGCTACGCAAGAAAGAGTCGAGTAAGGTATTTGCGCCGTCTATGGTGATCCAGGAGAAGACGACATTGGAAAGGGTTGGCAAGCTCGTTGTGTGTGCTGTCTGGTTTGTTGTGTTGTGTGTGGGCTTCGGAAAGCCAAGAGAATGGGCTGTAGTGGATTGTTTATTACAGCTCGCGTTGATGTTGCTGTGCCAGTCATTGGCCCATTCGTCGGCGTCGCTTTCGTGTCGTATCATCATAGCTCGTGTGAATCCGTTGTTTTCGCCGCGGTGCCATGAAAACGCCGATGCTGTTCGGAGTGCAAAGAGAGGTTTCTTCACAGGTTGTACGTCTGTCGGAGAGTCTGCTCGACGGGTGGTGGTAGGGTATGCATCCAGGAGCCGAAGTCGGGGATGAGCCTGCTGTATTGCATCAAGACCTGTAGAAGGGATTAGAGATCCTACCGAGGAATGTGCTGATCTGTCATCACAAATGGAGTGGGAGCTTACGCTCTGAAATGCCTCCTTGGCTCCTTCATTATTCGGGCTGCCAAGGAATGCCGAGGGCGCACTTGCGATCTCCACGAAGAAATCGGCGAGGCAGTGCTCCATGGCTTCCGGATTGCTGAGGATCATCTGCACGAAGCCTTTGAGAGCTTGGCCCTTCTCGTCCGTCCAGTCGACACGGTGGATGGAGCGGATGAAGGAGGGTGCGAAACTTGCAAGGTGGGGAGCGAGCTGTTGAGGACATTGGATGCTGATGCGGCCGAGGGCGATTGCGGCGTTCTCGTTCAGCGACTCGGGAACCTTGACGTTGAACAGAATGGTTGCCAATTTTTCTAGCAGCCGGTCGACGAAGGGAGCCATGCCGGCCCCTTGCCGCATTGCGATTTCGCCGCACGACCAACAAGCGTTGTTGATGACGGAGTAGATACTTGGTTCGCCGCTGACGAGAACCTCAGTCAAGTCCAACTGATCGATCAGAATCTCTAGTAGAGATGGAAGGTATGGCTGAAGCCTTGGGAAGACGAAGATTGCGCAGTCGCCAAGTAGTGCGTACGCGGACTGGCGGACCTCATTGCTGTTGTCCTTCATACAGAACGTCAGCATCTCGAACATGTTGGGTTGCGATGTTGCCACTAGTTCGTCGCCTTTCTTCTCATCGAGCACCTGGACTATGGCGCTCAAGAGATCTAGGCTTGTCACTAAGAAGTCCTTGTCCGGCTGATCCATTGCAGGGTTATTGGCGGCTACCCAGTAGTCTTCAAGATTCTGGTGGATTATGTGTATGCATCTAGTGAAGATGGGTTTCGCATATGGCGCAAAGCTGTCGGTAAGGGCCGATGCAACGTAAGATAGACATTCCAGCAGGGGGAACATCTCCCTGGATTGATCTGAAACTTTGTTCCACCGGGCGATCAGTGCTGGCATTAGTATCTCGACAAGCTCAGGCCTCTTTAAGTCGGTAGGAACATGCTCGGCCAGTGTTTGAACGCAATCGTAGAGTATGAACATGTTGCGGTCTTTGTATCGGGCGAAGCAGTTGACGAACTGCTGCACGATCACTGGTGTGTAAGCCGAGAGATTTGACTGAGCCTTCTCCTCAAGATTGGCGAATGCAGATGCAGCGGCTTCTTGAACCCTCTTGTCTTTGTCGAGCATTCGCCTGAGAATGCCATCCATCATAGGCTCGAAGTATTGCTGCTTGCCAGCAGCGTCCAGGTGAGATGCCCAAGCAGAATAACGACCTAACGACCAACAAGTGATCTTACGTACAACTGGCTCTTTATCTCCAAGCATGGATATGAGGAAGGGTGTCAGGTCCGGTAGATGAGGCACAACGAACTCCATGCAACCATCAGCAATGGCGCCAAGCGCCAGCACAGCTGTCTCGCGGTATGGCCATTCTGAGTGGTTGAGATTGTCTTTCAGATAGGGTAACGTAAACTCAAAGACTGGGCCGTGGAAAACGGATGCAAGGATGTCCAGTGCCGCGGCAGAACACTTGCGCAGGTTCCATTGCTCTTCTGGATCGCCACCTTCTTCGTCATCTTCATACTCCTCGATCTCACCCCCCTCCTCTTCGCCGTCGTCCTCGTAAGCATACCCATTCGTGACGGGCTTGGCTGCCCCGTTGGTATTGGACGTAGGCGTTTCAATTCCGGAGGGCGCCACAAGTCTGGCTCCTTTCGCTGTTGCGAATTGTGGTTTGATGTCCTGCTCCCGATCCTCCTCTTCAGCATCCTCGGTCTCGCCCTCTAGTCGCAATATGTCATCTTCGCTGTACACCATACTCTCTAATAGCACAGGCACAATTTTCAATAGATATGGGCCGAGGCCAGCGCGCAAGTTGTTGTCCTCACCCACGCACATCCAGAACTCGGCAGCGTCCAAAGCAAGTTCGGCGTCGTCCGGATTGCGTTGCTGAGTAACCATATAGTCGACCAATCCTCCCATATGCGGCGCAATCTTCTCTGGGCTAACATCCGCGATATGAACAAAAGATCGACACACATGCTTTCGAACATCATTGCTCGGGTCTGCTGAGAGCTGAAACAGTTGCAGGAGGATGCTGTCAATGTTGGCGAGTAAAGCCTTGGACTTTTCAGGGATGAAAACGTTCAGACAGGCGAGCGCGTTTGCGCGAATCTTGGCAGATTGGCTTGAGGTGAACTGTAGTATATTTGGGATCAGAAAGGTGAGCGGTCGCTGTCCCTGATACTCTTTGTCGAGAGCCCGCTTGTTGTCCTCGCAGATCTTCAGCAGCGCTCCCATCGCGCCTTCTTGTGTCTCGGGTGAAACAGTCCCACCTTCATTGGCAACCAATGAAGTCAATTCGACAAGGATCTGCGGCCAGCCCATTATACCTCCCTGTCGTACGACCTCGGTGATAACATTCCCTGCAAAATTGCGTATCTGCGGGTTCGGATCTTGCAGGCCGAGTAGGACAGTGGAGCGGATGTACGACTTGCTCATATCTGGTATCGTCTTATAGGAGATCTTGATGTTGTTCTTGAGCATGATCGCTGCCGCACACCTTGCTGCGTGTGTCCCATCTGAACCAAGATTGGCGATGGCCGATGGGTTGGAAAACAGATATGCGAGGTAGTTGTTAATGTCCGGCGAGGCTTTGGCTTGCTTGAGCATCTGTGCGTTCACAGCACGTCAGTCACCAGCTTCTTATACTCTGTATCGTAGACGGAACTTTGCAAGGTTTGACACTTGGCGAGGAGACTGACAATTTCTGCGTTCTTCTGAAGAGCCTGATCATGGCCGCTCAACGAATCCTTCAAGCATTGTGCCAGCTGCCTCAACGGCTCTTCCTGGGGCTGCCAGGTCATCATTGGGAATGCTCGACGGGGGTTCAGCGGGAGCTTGGGTAGACTAGACAGTCTCGTGCGGAGCACAAAAAGATTTGGCGAACATTAAGCTAACGCGACTTGTTCAAGATGGTTCGATGTAGTCAGGTGAAGCTCGCGCGAACGGAGGAGATTTCGACAACTTCTGCCAGAGCGAGAACACGTCAGTCAAATCTCCTGACCGGTTGAGGCCTGATATAGCCGTTTAATCTTCACGACGGGAGAGGTGGATGCTACCTTCACAGCCTCAATGCTCTTCAGTCCAGCTGGGCGACCATTGTTGCTTTCGTAGTGTGAAAGACGCCGGTCTGGCAATGCTGGGCAGATCTGCGAGCCAGCCGTTTGACGGGTATATGCGATTTGGGAGGACGGCAAGCACGGTTAGGTGCAGTAATGGTTCCGGCCGGCTGTCAATCAGAAGTTGGTTGGAGTACGAAAGGTGAAGGGCGAAACGGTAGTGTAACCAGGAGTTGTGGTCAGGCCAGGTTCAACGAAGGTCTCGGATGCGTTGTGGGCGCATGGAGGGGGAAAGGTGGCTGTGGACCTGTTGTGCGAGTCTGCAGTAGAAATGATGCGGTGCTGCCAAAGCGAGAGTGCGGGTCCGTCTTCTCCAACTTGCGTGCAGGCGGCCTACGACAGAAGGAGTCAAGCGTGAGCGTTGGGTGCGTGAGCTTCAACGAACCTCCGACTTGCAGTAATAATAATAACTATAATAATTATAATGATTATAATGATTATAATGATTACCGTCGTAATTGTAAGAATGGAATCGCTCTGCTTTGCCCGTCTCTGAACAGAAGAAACAATCACAACGGATGGAAACCTGCCGAGAGATGTTCTTCGTACGAAGCAACAGACACACTTGTTCCTCTCGCTCTCGAGCCGAAGCCTACTGAGCGACATGCTGCGCACACACCTGCAGAAGACTGTCCAGACGACTCCAGAGTATTGTCTCCCCCGACTGGCACTGTCTTGCGCCCCTAGAGACAGTAAGAAGAGCGATATCGACACCAGTGTCGAATCATGTCCGTCTGAAGAGTGGGAAGAGAGTTACCTGCTGCGCACTACCGGAACATCGCTTCAGTGCAGCTGGGATGACTCCACGCCAAGCAACAATCGTGACAGCGAGTTTGAACCAGAGGCTCTTGCGACCACGACTCAAAATCGTCGTGTATGGTGCTCCAACCGTCATGTCTCTCTCCGTGTACAGAAGCATGGAAGCCTCCTTCGTCCTCCCCTCTGAGACGCACCCGTAGCTCATGGATAGCCACGTACGTACGTGCCGCAGCACGTGCGATGGTCACTGCAGTAGTCAAGTCTCCATGACCTCCGTTGCATGTCACTGTTGCAAGCGTCTTTCTATTTTCATTCCATAGGGCATAGATGTTCTGCTTCCGTGTGCAGATACCCGTCGTCTCAGCATTCCACGTCCATGCGATCTTCTCCCGTCGGCTGTCGACCCCCCCGAACGGCCTTGACGCAGGAACGTTTTTGTGTTCGGGTCGACGTCTGCGGGATGTTGACTGTAATGCTGACATTGTTGACTGTGCTTTTGCACCGATGTGTTTTCCGAGAAAGGGATGCTTTCAGACCACTCAGGCATTTCCGTCCACTTGAACTTCAACACTCACACTTCGCTCGACCGCTGTGCCCACATTGTACTTTCCCAGACAGACAAGAATCACGTGGTGCCATTAAGCTCGTTCCCACCGCGCTTGACTGCATCCGCTCCCTGGTGGCAGTGCTGTGTCACGCTCGCGCCTACGACTCGAGATTCGTGACTTGCTCACTACTGACCAGCGCCGAGCTACTAATGATAGTTTTGTACAGTCACTTTCTTCTGTCGTCATCTTTCGTTGCACAGACAGCTTCACAGCCATTGCGTGGCTCGAGAGACGAAGCTAGCATTCACGAACGAGAAGAGAATCTCTTGCAGGATCAGCAGGTGCGCTTCACTAGTGATCCTCCATCATATATCCCGGGCTTCTGCTGAGTCTTGAATCAAATCCGGATGTGGAGTATTCGGTGACCTTTGCGAAGGCCAGTCGATTTCCTACCTAGCGTCACCCCCCCCCCCGATCGATCTGGACGGTACATCCTCTTGCGAGTCATCACGTAGCGGAGTGAGCTGGCAATCCCTGGCCAAGAGGAAACAAGCCACCCCTCGAGGGCCTGTCAGATACTCCGCAACCGTTATGCATGTGTCGATCTGAAACCGACCAAGAGCACATCAAAGGGGCCCCCAAATCGGCGGCCTACTTCATTCGACTTGAGCACAAAGGTGGGAAGGAATACATAGGCGTTCTATGACTCGGCACGAAGAAGGACCAGACAGCGCTGTCTTTTCCGGACATGTTCCAAAGATCTCCGAGATTTAATCATAGGCGTTTGAACAGTCACTGTCTGTTCCCTCTGCTCAGCACACTGGTCGTCACCGAGCACACAAACCACCAGTTCGAGCCAGTCGGACCGAGCGGGTTAGATCATCGTAGGAACACGGCGTCCAGCGAGCTGGTGCTGCTCTCTGCCGGCGACTCCCGGCTCGAGCTCCCCTAGGATGCTCGAACAAGATTCACGCGACAAAGCCAACGCACCTCGCCGTGAAGTTGCGTCAAGACGCACTCCGTCGCTCACCCAGTCCCAGCCCTGATGCGACCCACTGTCACCGAACATCCACCAGTCGAGTAGTGCGCCTGCTTTCACTAGGAACACGTCTCGCCGTAGTGACAGCCCGCCACACCAAGACGCTTTTACTCGATAGCAACGCTCAGTGTCACGATTGCAACTCGTCGTGCTAATCTATCGCTGCTTCGGACGAAGCACAACACTGTCAGCCTAGCAAGGCCGCCGAAACTCACACGGCGCGCAGAACCCCGCAGCAACGCCCAGAAGTCTGATCAGACCAAGTCGCAGGAATGACCTCGCCAGCTAAGCGCGAAGGCTCATCGCTCGCCGGAACAGAAGTCAAGGGGCTTGACGGAACTCCAAGGACCGATGGCCCACAATCGACATTGAAGCCACAGACCATTCAGGCATTCCTTGCAAACATGCGATCGCAGACGTTGCAGTTCCGATCCTTTGTGAAAGCCTGTTTCTGAGACTCGTATCAAGGCCCGTCGAACAGCAAAACTCGTCTCCTCATGTGTACACCAGGTACAATGTGCCAAAGGACAACAAACGCCTCCCGTCTATCCTAAAAATGCCAGGGATCCAAGCACCATCGCCAGACCCCCACGCAAACTCCCTGACCAAGGCACCGGCCTTCTCGCAGCCGCAGCTTTCTGCGTCGTGCCTGCGCTGGTGCCCGCAGCACCCGCGCTACCAGTTCCCGTCCCAAACGCCGTAGCCACAGACGAGCCGGCACCAGCACTATTTGTTGCCGACGCAGCCACTGTTGAGAAGAGGGCAGTGCTACTGCCGCCCACCACCAATCCGCTCGCACCTTCGCTGACGACCTGCCCGTCGATCGTCGCCGCTGGTCCGCCAATCGAGAGCGTGGAACCGCCTATCATGACCACGCCACTCGCTCCCGATTCCTCTGTGGCGGTGTATGTCTGGCTGCCTAGGGTAACGATGGCTTCGACCTGCGCTGTTGTTCCTGCAGTAGAGCCGGCAGCGAGGGCGGAGAAGGGAACGGTGCTGCTGCCGACAACGAGGCCGCCGGACGCGACACTCAGCACGGTGCCGGAGATCGTCGCGACCTGGCCGGGCGTGAGCGTCATGGAGCCGATGACGACATCGCCGGAGGGATCAACGGCCGTGTAGGTCTGCCCACCAACGGTGAAGACCGCGCCGGAAGCGATGGCGGGATGGAGTGCGGAGAAGGGGACGGTGCTGCTGCCGACAACTAGGCCAGATGGACCTGCGCTGACGACAGTGCCAGCGATGGTGGCGATTTGGCCGGCTGTCAAGGTTGAGGATCCGACGACGAATGAGCCGGCTGATGCGGCTGCTGTGTAGGTCTGCCCGCCGAGGGTGATGACCGCCCCAGACGTGGCGGCAGCAGCAGCAGCAGGTGACAGTGCAGATACGGGGACGGTACTGCCGCCGATGACTATGCCAGACGGACCTGCACTGACGACTACGCCAGACAGAGTTGCGACTTGACCTGCTGCGAAACTGGTAGACCCCAGAACGAACGAGCCAGCTGAGTTGATCGCTGTGTAAGTTTGCCCCCCAATGGTGACTACGGCACCTGAGGCCGTAGGCTGCGCGGAGAAGGCTATTGTGCTCCCTCCAACAACGACGCCTTGAGACGCAAGGCTAACCACCTGGCCCGAGGCCGTGACTGCTGGGCCACCCATGGAGAGCGTTGATGAGCCGATCACGACGCTGCCCCCGGCGTTGACAGTGTAGGGTTGCGAGCCGATTGTGAAGACAGCCGCTGGTGTGGGCGCCGCGGCAGAGAAGACGATGGTACTCGACCCGACGACCACGCCCTGAGGGCCGAGACTGACGACCTGTCCGTTGCCTGCAGTGGCTGCTGCGCCTCCCGCGGTGATTGTTACAGAGCCCACTACAAAGCGGCTTTGCGAGGCTCTAGCTGTGAATGTCTGAGAACCGACCGTGAACACGGCTTGCGAGGCTGTGGTACCTGCTTGAGCAGCGCTCACGACTGCATTGGGGAACTTGTTTGAGCTGCCCGCGGTCGAAATAGCAATGACGCTGCTCCCGACCACAAGGCTGCCAGTGCCTACAACAACCGGAGTAGTACCAATGTTGATTTGCGCGCCGGTCTTCAAGGTTTGACCATTCGCCACTACACCTCCAGGGTTGGCGGGATCTAATGAGATGACTTGGCCTCCGACCGTCGCTAGCGGAGTTGCAGCGATGATGGAAGTAGCGGCCACTGGGATGGTAGAGCTGCCACCTACTACTATAGCTCCCGAGGCTACAGATACGGGTGTGTTGTTGATGATGGTCGTCTCGCCTGGCTGCAGTGTCTGGCCTCCAACTACGACGCCTCCAGGGCTCGAAGGATCCGGCGTGGTTCCCGGGCCTCCAACAGTAGGCGCTGGCGTTGCATGTCCTTGTGGACGAGCGGCTATAGGAACGGTGGAACCACCGCCGTTGCCGTTGCCACCTACGACAATGCCACCTTCAGCCACTGATATAGGGGTGTTGTCGACGGTTGTCTTGGCGCCGGGCGGCAGCGTCTGTCCGTCAATAATGACTCCGCCCGAACCTGAGGGTGCAGCGGAGACTCGGTGGGTGCCGACTAGAACTGGTGCGGCAGCCGCCTGCGGCGCACCTGTCGAAGGAGGGGCTGGATCCGCCGGTGCTATTGCGGAATTACTTCCCTGAGCACCAGCTAGGGCCTGAAGCGGAGGAGAAGTAGGGCTGTTCTGAGAAGGTGTACTGGGATCGGGAACGCGCGATGCCTCGACATTCTTGCTTGACGCAGGTTGAGCGGCACCCAGAGGAGCAGCTTGGTCCACCGCTGTTGTCGCATCATTCTGAACGGGTCCAGCAGCTGAACGAGTCGGGTTGCCCAGGAGAGACGCAATAAGACCTGCTGCGTGTGAAGTGGCAGCAGGATTGGCCAATCCTTGTGCTGCTTGAGCCGAGGCAACCTGATCAGCGTTTTGTGATGGGCTATTACTTGTTGTTGGAACAAGCGCCGCTTGAACCGAGGTCTGCGATGATTCGATATGGGCATTCAACTGTTTTCCTGGCACACTGCCCACAGATTCAAGCAGAGTCTGCGACGATTCAATATGAGCGGTCGCCACAAATCCCGGAGGGACGACTACACCTGTACTACTGGATGATGATGGTCCCTGGAGACTGACCGGGCTCGTTGGCGCTGACGTTCCCGTTTTCGCCGCCGGCGGCTGCAGTGAGGAGCTCGGCGAAGCCGGTGTAGAAGGAGGACTGGGCAGTGAGGCAGTCATCAAGGAGTCTCCTGACTGGGGAGCTGGCGGCTTCGGCGGCGGGGTCGACACCAATGAGTCCTGCGTCTGGAGTGCAATGGGCGGGTCGACAAGTCTACATCCATCGAGCCCAAACCCGCAACTCCCCCATGCGGAATTCAGGGCTTGAATACCTGTGGGAAAGGCAAGGATAGGGACGAAGTCGTCCCAGATGGTCTTGCAGCCACGGCCGTCTGGTCTGCACTTCGACATGCACGAGTAGGCGCTCCAAGGGACCGGATAGTTCAGGTCGGCATAACTCAAGGCAGTACCGTGACCTGATCCGCGGCCGAACTGGTACGTACCGCACTGTGTCGAGACAGCGTTCGCAGGCTGCGGTAGAATGAAACTGCTCATGGGGGCACCAACAGTAGATCCGGCAGTGTCGACGGCGTACAGTGTCTCAAAGCTAATGTACACGCTCGGACTGGAAAACACCATGCCCATTGAACTTATGGTGTTGACAGAACCGTTTATCGTCGGCGTGGCGGTGATTGTCGATCGGTTGCCTCCGCACATGTTCCCTCCCACGGTCTGGACCGGCCAGTACAGAAGTTGCACAGGACCCCCAGTTATCGTGCAGGGAGCGTCAGGCACGAAGTAAGCGTCCAGCGTAGCAGTAGTCCGACTGGCTCCGAAAGCGGACGGAAGGTCTGTCTCGAATGAGGCTCCAGAAATACTGGAATTGCCAGAAGGAGTGGCAGATGACGTGACGATAGTGTTCGTGCATTGTGGTTCCGGTTCCGTCACGTTGTATGCACCAACCGCTGCATAGAACGAGTTCCATAGCAATACGCAATCTGTGGGCGTGATAATACAGGAAGGCGTAGCTTGTGTGAAGGGCGAATACAGCGTGAACGTTCCTGTCGAAGTTGTTGTGTTGTGGATCGTCTGCGTCTGAACAACAGGGGTGCTGTTGACTCGGGGCATCTTATCGCAAAGGGTGTACACCCCTCCCGTGACATTGGGATAGAGAGTAGAGAGAGAGGTGATGATGATGGTAGAAGTGGTCATGTTCACTGTTGTAACGCCACTCGCGGTGGCGCTGTACTGAGATTCTGCGCTGGTCCATGACAGTCGTGCTCTATTGCATGCCGCGGCGTTTGAGTTGATGGTAGCGTTAGTGGACGTGTGGTAGGAAGGCTGAGGTTCGCCAGTGTAAGTGGGCATGACTGTGCTGCTGTCGATGAAGACCGAAGAAGAGCGGTTACCGGTGGAGGAGGATGATAGTGTACTCGATGGCTCTGTCAGGTTGCCGACGTCGAAAGTATTGATGGTTGATGAAGAGGATGTCAGGTTGTCAATATCAATAGATGATGCCGTCGTTGTACTCAGCACCGAAGCAGATAGTTGAGGACTCGATAAGGAGGTCGTCAGCATGTCTGAAGATGAGGCTGTCGTCGTGCCCCCCAGGCCCTGTATTATATATCCTCCGATTTCAGGACTCCTGCTGCTGCTGCTGCTGCTGCTGCTTGCAGCTGCGTATGCGGAGGGTCCATAGGACGACAGATGGAGAGACTGGGAGGACGAATGGGGTGTATAAGAGCTAGTCGAATTGGTTGTAGAATTGCCATAGTCTGGTGGATTCACACGGTATTAGGAACCGGCCACTGTAACGACTCCCATTGAAAACGTAAAGCGAATCGGGGCTTGTGAGTGTACTCACAAGTGGCTTGAGCGGAAACAGAGCAGAGAAGCAAGTACAAAGAGGGTGCTCGTCTCAGACCAGTGAGCGGAACCATCTTCGTCTACAACGGACGCGAACTGATGTCGAGAAGTAACAAGAGTCCGAGAAGGAAAACGGCATGCCTACTTGAATGTCCCGCATACTTATCGCAACTTGGTTCCTGAAACCTGGTGAAGCCGGTGGGCGCAGGCCATCAGCCGCAACGCGTACTCATGTAACTTAGCTTTCCGCCCCCATACCGGAATCCCGTGCACGGAACCGTGTCTGCTAGGCACCGCTAAACCCTGTGTGTACTTTTTGTAGATGAAGGTATAGGCGAGAGTATAGACGTGATAAGAATAGGAGAAGCGATGATTGGAGAGGCATCATGTATCATAGTTGCGCTTGGCAGCTACAGCAATGGTCTGTACAGTAGTGTAGCAGCTACAACGAGGTCGGGAAACAGTCTCACTGAACGCTGAACTGGACCGGACTGGACTAGACCGTAGCATTGCAAGGGTTCAGAGATTGGAGGATCATGGCCGGCGAGGTTAGATTTCGTGATGAGAAGTCGTAGAAAGCCCCCAAGAACGACGATCCGACCCGAGCTCGTTCCAAGTTCGTCTCAACGCAGACGAAGGAGATTTTGGCGAACGGTGAAGTCGGCTGTTCTCTGTATTTTGTCCTTTTCGCATCTACACGTTGTGCTGCCTGTGAGTCTGAACCAGTGCTTCGCAGTCTCTTGGAGATCATCAGGCTGGCCGGTGATAGGTGTTGGAACGATGGCTAGGGAGTATGGTGGTCGCGCGAAGGATCGCACAGCTGCGTCGTGGCTGCAGATTCCTCCCGTCCAGGCACAGCCCCTCGGGTTCTGTTGTTCTGATGTCGGGCTGTCCGGCGCTGAATGGCTTCCAG
>NAJN01000707.1:0-18412 GCA_005059845.1 Cryomyces minteri | reverse complement strand
CACTGGACACCGATCTAACGCATGGGCCCATGGAAACCAGCCACCCCCCGAGCGATTGTCTAGGCTCGAATACGAGCGGATCTTCGAAGCCACTTGCAGATAGGCGTGCCAGAAGCAGGGCTGGCCAAGCTCCAGATGATGTGATGTGATGTAGGCAAGTTGGTCTTCCCTGCCAGCGCAACGTTCCCACAGCTCTTGACTCTGACGCAGAAGAAAGCTGTAGAGTTACACACAGCGTGCTGCCAGAACGTGATGGACACAGCCAACAGGGGGAGAGCATCTCGCATGGGCGGTGGCGACTAATGCAGCTCACGCATCTCCCTCCGGAGTCCGAAACCTGTCTGGCAGCCCCCGTTGCTCTAGTTATCAGATTGGGGGAAGCGGATCGACGGTTGGAGGCACGGCGGTAGAGGCAGTCGGATACCCAAGCCTCTCCCATGCCGTCATGAGGCGGCGGGCACCGCAGATGCAGCTGGGATGCGGCCCGCACGTCCAGGACGAGGAGGCTGGTAATTGGCGGACTTCACGTCGCGCGCTCCCAACAAACAAACAAACAAACAACCACAGGGCGCACTGGAAGCCGACACTAATGCGCAGACGCCTCGAAACGATGCTGGTGTTTTTAAGGTACGGGCGCAGCGCCGTGTAGCGTTTCAGGTCGTGTGTCGGTCCTTGTCCGTGGTAGGTGATTGCGGTGCCCCTCCGCCGTCCTCTCCAGTCGCATGCTCGTACCAAAACGTGTTTCAACGCTTGCCCCCGAGCTGCAGACACACTGCGCCGTGTGTGCTTGGCAACACCCACGACTTCCCAATCCGACTCAGGCGGTCGGGCGAGGCCTGCAGACGCCTCCGCACGATCGGTACCTCGTCCTCACGATGGCCTTGGAGGGGTCCAAGGTACCGACGACCCTGCAGTTCGACTTCCACCGATCTTCTGGTGTGAGAAAACCCGGCGCGGGAAGTTGTGGGTCTCCTGCAAACTCAGATTGTGGAGAGACCACGGCAGTGGGAGGCGATGATCACAGACTGCGGCACTGCCGCAGCGACTGAGCGACCTTCTGTAGGACCCGATGAGACGTCGAGGATGAAAGCGTGCCCAACAAGTGGCAAGCCCCCGGGAACCTTCGTCGGTCCGCAGCACTTCAAACACACCACTGAATCCCACTCCATGCGAGAGCTTCGTGCTTTGGGTCTGCGGCTGCCTGAGGATCCCCGCAACAGTCTCTTCACGTTTTGGAAGCGTCATGACTCTGATGCCAAGTGCCCAGTACGGTGCCATGTTTGTAAGCTAGATAGCAGACTATCCTACAACGCGCTCAGATCCAGCGCCCAGAAGCTTAGCAGGATAAACTCATCCGGTGCCGCAACTCCTTCAGCTAACTACGTAGAGCGCCACCTCTTCTGTGCTGCTCAACGCTTCACCTATCCCGCAACCCCACCACAACGTCCTCGTCCCTGCTCGCTAATGGCATCACGACCAACCCACCTTACTCAAAGTTGTCGCTCCTATCAACCCAAATGTCTTCCAGCTCCGCAAAGTTCCTGAAGTGAATTGGCCGATGCTGGTCGTCATAGAATCGCAACGGCGTATCGATCTTGACATCAACCCGCTTCTTTTCCCTCTCTCCAAACGCTGCCCCAATGAATGAGTAGTTCCATAGATTGTTCTCCGGTACCAGGAAGTAGCCTCTTATCTTGTCCGACAGCAGTAACTGGCACTTCTCACCAAAGGAGAAGGAGAAGCCGGCAGGTTGGTCAGAGGAGGTGTCGCGGTTCTCGGCCCCCCATTTGTAGCCGGCGGGAGTGAGAGCCCAGGCCGCGAGAGACACTGAACCAGGAGTGAACGAAACGGTCATTGTGACTGTTTTCTTGTCCCACGACGGATGGGCATTCATGAGTCGAGCGTGCTGCGTGACGTCCGCAGCGGTCATGTAACTCGGCTCATTACCGGAAACAGTGTGGATGAGACCGAGTGGCTCCATGCCGTTGGCGGAGAGATACTCGTGTTGTGGCAGTTGTTGGGGCAGCTGCACGTCTCGTGTGTTACCCACTTGAGGCACCATCACGATTGTCCTGACCTCTTTGACCTGAGGCGCGTCTGGCGGAGAAGAGCCGTACAGGTATCCGGCGACTTGCACACGAAGATCGGCTATCGTGATGAAACGTCTGAGGATGTTCTTAGGCATGATGTACGTGAAGTGGTCTTCATCGTCCCGAGTGTCTTCGGAAGAGATGTAGATGTTGTTCGCCCTAGTCCTCAGATTGGATGTTGCGATCGCACGAGCACGCCACTCGGTTTTAGAAGCGAAAGACGCCTGCTCGTACTGCGACGTCGTGGTCACGATCATGTCTTCGCCATGCACGTTCTGCGTCTTCGTCGTCACGGCAGTAAGCTGCTGTTGCTCTTGTTGCTGCTTCTCAATCTCGGCAGCTTGTTGACGTTGCATGGACGGAGCGCTGATTTCCATACCCAGAATAATGTCTCGCACTTCACTGGATGTCAAGCTGGAAGTGTTGACGTTATTCTTCTTCCCGTAGTCATTCAGGATCAGGTCACGCAGCTGCGTCTCCACCTTGATCCAATCCTCGTCACTAAGCGAAGGCCAGATATGATGCTCGTGCGTAATGACGGTCCTGTCGGGACGAAGAAGCAGCTTTGTTTTGTCTTGGTTTACGTGCAGAGCACGAAGGATGAGGATCAGTCGGGAAAAGGCCGTGTAGGATGAGATGGTCTTCAGCCACTCATCGTAGAGGTTGAAGAGCACCATCTGCGGTTCGGTTGCTTTGAGAATCATGTCGCCCAGCTTTTCCACCTTCATTGCAGCCTGAAACGGCAGCTGCAGCTCGGAAGCACGAATAGAAATGTTCGGAAAATCGAGCAGATGCACCTCAAGAGGGTCGAGCAATCCCTTCCTGGTGACTATAAGCTGCTTCGGCTGTTCTTCTACAGGTAGCGACCGGATGAGTGCGGCGACTTCTTCTGCAGTCTTCCATTTCGCTAGTTGTCCGAGACGTTTTTGACCCGCCCACACACTCGTGTGAATGATCTTGAGGAAGAGTTGACCCGTGCGAGGATTAAAGATGAAGATCGCACCGTTGATTGGCTTGGTCGTCAAATTGCCCTCGAATGTCTTGTGGATGGTCACACGGTACACATTGGTGTCGTCAATGAACAGTTGGATCTGATTGCTGAACAGCTCCGAGTAATTCTGAGAGTTGAGGAACTCTTGGTTGCTTTCCGAAGCGTACAGCTGCAGACCTTTTCGAATACGCTCACGAAGGACGTAGAGAGCTGGGTTGGCTTTCATAATCTTGGCCATTGCTTGCTGCACCAACTGCTTGAGACCAGGGAAGTACTGTCCGTACGCCGAGTACAGGTTGTAGGCAAGGTCGATGCCGATCATGAGCCCGGTTGCTGAGGGATAGATACTCATGCTATCGGTAGTGTAGTCGAGGTACTTCGCGCGTACATATCTCTCGATGTCGTGGGAATCATAATCACCATAACGAAGCTGCACGTCTACCCAGAACTTGTTGGTGGTTGTCGCGCCCATGTTGTCCTTCGTGTCGTATAATAGAGAAGGTGGCGAAACACTCCACTTGTGGCTAGCAAAGAGCAGAATATCAGCGCAGGAGCTGTTCATCTTGTACGACTTTCTCGGATGAATCGTTTCCTTCTGCACCGTCTCGATGCCCAGAGCCTCAAGTTCTTGGTCGAAGACTTGACACAAATCCATGACTACAGATTCGTGAATCTTCTGCCACAAATGGGCCCGGAAAATCTGGATGAGCGAGATTTTGAGCGTTGGGATCTTTCCATGCAAAAAGATACCCGTGAGATCAAGCTGGACTTGGAAGCCAACGTAGACGTTGGCGCGATTGATCGTGGGCGACCACCAGAGCGTGAATCGACGGTTGGGAATTTGGTTCAGACCGGAACGCTGGGCATTCGTGAGCTTCTTGAACTTCATCGACTCCTCGAAACCGGAAGCTTTCTCCCAGAAGAGACCCTCCCAGGACGGGAAGGCAGTAGCCTTGAACAGTGTATGTTCCAAGATCGTTTCAACACCACCTAGAGCTTGAATAACATCGGTTCGGTAAGCATTGAGATTCCACAGCTTTCCATCATGTCGCTGACTGGTCCACCAGAAGGGGTTGCTCTTCATGTGCTGGTAGGTCTTGAACTCCGTGCGCGCTCGGAAACCTTTGTCGAAGGAGAGCGTGCTCCTGTCCTTCTGGAATAGGGTGTTGATACGAGGCAGACCACGGTCCCAGCTGTCTTCGAGATCTTCAAGTGTCAAGCGACGGTTTTGCTGATTGGCCTCCATGCGCTTCTGCGAGTATTCCGTCCACACGCGCTGTGAATCTATGAACTCGGCTTCCCACGGTATAATGTACCGGAAGATATTGGGTATAAGAGTTTCCTCATCATGAGACATACCCGCACGGTAGTGGGTGACACCAGTGTCGGTCTGCTTGGACCAGCGCTTATCGCTGGTAGGGATGAGAATGTGGGATCCAGATATCATACCCAGACCACCCAGTTCCTTTGGTGTGTAGAACACGGCGGGCGGGAAACGCGAAGGCATTTTAGAATTTAGACCAATCTTGACTCTCGTTTGGATCTTGGTTTCGCACTTCACGATGGTGTCAAGCAAATTAACGGTAGACACCGCCGCCTCTCGGTAATAAGTGAAGAGTGCGATCAGACTAGTATTCCATTTGTTGGCAATCTTCGTGAAAGTCGTTGAACCTGACGACATCAAGATCTGTCGAATGCGGTTGTTGAACTTCTGGATGTCTTCTTCAGTGACCTGCAAGAAAGCATGCGCTGTGCGTTCCTTGCTCGTGTTATCGACCAATGACCAGACGCTGTCTTTGACGGGGAATTCGTCATTTGTGTTCCTGATCTTTGGCAGTATGCGGACCTCGAAGCCGCACATGGAGAAGAGCAGATTTGGATTGTCTCTGCTGTACACGCTCGCAAAGGTGTCGTCCCACTCAATCGTAGTGACAGACCTCGGTAAGCGATTCTTCAAGTCCCAGAACACTGCTCGTCCGAGATTGACGTCGTGTCTCATCAGCCTCATCCGCGAGTCTCGCGGCCAACACTTCTTGTTCTTGTAGCCAATCACGTTCTCGAAGTTGGGATCAGGTTGCTCGGTCAAGAAACGCTGGATGAGGTCTCTCGACTCGTCCGCGGTGAACCTAAAGAAGACCCAGATACGATCAATATATCTTGTGTACAGTCTGATGGGGTGCCTCGTCTCAGTCGCCCGGTCTCGAAATTGTAAGAAATCGTTGGGACTCTGCGGTGGTCCGGCAATCTCGCTAGCACGCTGCAGGCCAAGCAGCAATATGTCAATCACGAGACCGTAGTACTGGAAGACGAAGGCTGAGAACTGCAACCCACGGATCATGCCGTAGCTGTTGGTATGGTTCATGTCCTTGTAGTTCAGCTGGACGTTGTTCTTGGAGGTGATATAGTCCGCCAAGTTGTGGTCCATGATCAGTCGCAACAGTCGGTTGAGTAGGGTAAGGTCTATCTTCTCGTATACCTTGGACAGCTGTGTCTCGATCATGACATTGCATTCACCCTCCGATATCTCCCAGACCTTATCTAGATTGTTGATGCCTTGCGCCCACTTGTACGTCAACAGTGGTGGCACCTCGGAATCAGACGGTTTGATCCAGGCTGGGAACAGATGTCGCTGATCGGCTTGATACCAGAGGTACTGGTCGAGATAGGCATCGGTGATCTTCTCGATGGGCTCAATGTCGTAGACAGGGTTGATCGTGCTGTAGTTGTCGTTCATGTCAATGCCCACCTCCTTGAAAGCACGCTGCGTCAGCAAGAAGCGCTTGATCCTCGCCAAGGTCGTCCCAGGAGAATCGTAGGCTTGCTCAATCAAGGCTAGTTCTTCTCTCTGACTTTGGTTGAGACGACCCTTTACAGAGTATGCTTCCCTCAAGCGCTCCAAAGCAAGAATGAGTATTTTGGTGTCGTGCTTGTAGGAGACGCTAGGGAAGGGGATAGGTTGGAACTTCCGTGATTCGAGCCAATGCACGGTAGCGGTGTAGATACCCACTGCTTCCTCCGATGAGACATAAGGCCCATCCTTCATATAGTTGTGCTGCCTCTCCTGCTCAGCCTTCAACCATAGCCGCGTCAGGCGACCCAAGTTCTTCTTTGCGACAGTCTTGTCTACCGTGGCGCCTCTCCGTATACGCTCTCGGTTGTAATGCGCGACGGAGATCCACCAATCGGCCTTGCTCTTCACATACCGCAGGATGATATTCTCAATGGGCGCTGGCAGGCCAGGCACTTTCCACGGAATGTTACTCTTCCAGCATCGCCAAGCTTCGGACAGATGCTGTAGCACCGTGTTGACCTTGTTTTGCTTGATACCCTCCGGCATCATGTCCATCAGGTCGGCCATGACGGATGCTCGCAACTCAAGATCGAAGTGTGACTCCACACGCTGCTTCGTCACAGTCTTGGCAACGCCTTTGCTGTGACGGCCCTCGAATTGTCGAGAGAGCAAGTTGCCGAGCCATCGTTCGAGCAGTGGGATTATACCACGCATGAAGAACAGCCACACCCTCCATGCCGGCGCCCAGAAACCGCAGCCGGGACCTTTACCGACCGGGCCAGAGTTGAAGCGGTAGTAGATGAGATGCTTGAGGTCTTTGCATGATCGGATTTGGTGCATGAGCTTGTACTTGTACCGGTACATCCCAGTTAATTGGCCGACATGATTGAAAGCGTACAGAATACCATCTGCGAGCTGGAACGCGTCGATGTTGCCAAGTCTGTACTGCACTTGCGCATCAACAATCAATTTGGTCAGCCGTAGGATCTCTCGCATCAAGTGAAAAGCATTTCCAAATCGCGATTTCTTCCGCTCTTTTGTCGTCAGGGTCTTGATAGGCTTCAAGTTGAAGTTGTAGTCGAGGTGCAAATAGGTCAGGTTCTTGCGGTGAATGAGCAGATTCAACATATTAAATCCCTGTCTGCAGACCTGGAGACCCGCTTCCACCCAGTCAATAGTCGTTTGTTGAAAAAACTTCGTGGACTTCAGTGATTTCATCAAGTTCTGTTTGTTCTGCGCCTTGGGCGACTTCCGGTGCAGTTCATTCAGAACGTAGGTCTTTAACAGCTTCTGATAAGACACCCGAACCTTCACAGGTTGGCCTTGTGGAACATGCTCAAGATACCATTGCTTGACCAGAGGAACGTCCTGCGCTCGCACCATCCGACCTGACCTACGGTCGAAGGGGAAAGGTGCCCACCAGAGCGCAATAGCTGATGCGGTCTCGGAACTGTACAAGTCCTCATCAGCCATAAACGGCTCTATCTCGCCAGGAAGCTCGAAACCTTCGTCCTCATTGTTGCCGGGTCCAAATATCTCGTCTTCGTGGCTGACTGTCAGGTTCTTGGGTGCGACCGATCGGGATGAGATCGGGTTGATGATGGGATCAAAGTAGAAGGCTGGAAGACTTGGATCCTCAGTCTTCACGTAGACGACTTGAGGGTGTGAGTACCACGCGAGCTTTACGCTTCGGGGAAGGGAGTTGTAGAGGAAGGGGAAAGAAACGCGGTATTCGGTGCGGATGGGTGCTCGAAAAATGATTCGATCGATGGCGTTGAACTCTCCAAAGTCTTCGTCATTAGGGTCTACGTCCTTGTATAAAGGCTCAAACCGAGGTCCGCCAGGAATGGCCACATTAAGCGCTTTGGCAGTAAGGAAGCTGTTCAGATCGAACATATGGAAGTAGTTCTTGTCGACAAGGTCACTAAGCAACTGGTTACTCAGCCGATACAACGTTGCCATCTGTGGCAAGGTAAGATTCCAGGTCTTGTAGCTCGGACCATTGGCATGGGGGGTGTCAAGTAGAGGCCTATGTTCGTAGAACCAGTCGTACACGGCGCTGTCCTCGTCTTCCTCGAGTTCCATCTGGATGGGCTCAAGTGGTTCCACGTCCTCGATGTTCTCCGACCACGATAATGGTGGCTCTTCATCGTCGAATGGTGGAAATCTCATTCTTTTGAAATGCCTCCTGTCGCTCTTTTCTCTTCTCATGCACACCCACAATGTCGCCCACTGCGCGTGGAACACCGGCTCGATGACGCGAGGGACTTCGTTCACCAGCGTCAAGCATCCATTGACGTGGTAAAGCACCTTGACCTCTCTTGAGGACTCCCACGGCATGGGCATGTTCTCCAGCAACTTCAGCACCGCATGCGGCATAAATTTCAGCGCCCCGAGATAGCTTCTTTTGTCGCTGCTGAACTTCTTCTGAGATACGTCACCGATGTCCTTGACGATCTTTCGCAGATGCTCAGGTGGCATGTCAGCCTTCTGGGTCTCTACAAATCCGCCCTTCCTCTTCTCGCCAAATCTTTGCCTCTGCAGTCTCAGCCATTCCTTCTTCTTCTGCGCGAACTTCGCGACCTGCGGATCGGTGGGTGGCCTGTAACCAGGAGGTGGAGGGGCCAGAGACATTCCAGGCGGGGCTCCGGGAGGCGGTGGAGCTGCCCATCCTGGAGGAGGTGGAGGAACAGACGACATGATGGAGATGGATGTGGGCGCGGTAGGAGGTTAGAGACTTGGGAGTTCGCAGTCCAGGACACTGCGGTCCCTGATCCCGGCGCGGGATGAAGCCCTAGGCGTATAGATTCCAGAACAAGGTTGTCACTTCGGTGTGCAGAGGGATATATGCGTTGTGAGTCCCCTAACACAGTGGAAGAGGTCGAGTACCATGCGGCGTCGCGACTTGCTTGTGGCAAGGCAGATGCTGTCTGATGCTGGAAGTTCTTCGCGCCTCCGCCCTAGGTAACGTAACCAATACGGTTAGCGTGCCCAGTCTGATTCCTCCCGCAAACTTTAGCGAGCTCTATCCCACATCGAATTATTTGCGCCAGCGACGACACGACACTCCACTCAATACCCACGACAACAACGACTCGCACTCCACACAATCGTCAAGATGCCGTCCACCAGATTGACCTACGTATGTCCTGTTTCTATCGGTTTGCGATAAGCTAAGGGTCTAGAGTGATGCTAACAAGCACTTCACAGCGTCGGAGACAACCGTAAGTTCACCACACACCGTCGAAACGATTGCACCTGCCGGAAATACCACGAGACAACCGACACGAACCAGGCACTGATGGGCGACGAACAGGTACAACACCAAGTCCAACAAGGTCCGTGTCATCAAGACACCCGGTGGCGAGCTACGATACCTCCACATCAAGAAGAAGGGCACAGCACCAAAGTGCGGTGACTGCGGCGTGAAGCTGGCAGGTGTGAGTGCAACATTTCTTCGCGAGAGGCTCAGATCTGGTGGATGCGAAGCGGAGAGTGAGGCTGCAAAGGAGGAAGGGACAGTTCACTGGCAGGAGATACGGGGAGATTGAAGTGCTGCTGGCCGTGTATCTAGGAGCCTGAAACAAGAGAAGGCCGGAGTTCGTTGCAATGGGCTATCGCAAAACAACAGAGAGTCACCACTGACCTCTTCGCTCACGCAGATCCCCGCTCTTCGACCTCGCGAATATGCCCAAATCTCCCGCCCCAAGAAGACTGTCCAGCGCGCCTACGGTGGTTCGAGATGCGCAAACTGCGTCAAGGATAGGGTGGTTCGGGCTTTCTTGATTGAGGAGCAGAAGATCGTGAAGAAGGTGCTCAAGGAGTCGCAGCAGAAGAAGCGCTAGAGATTAGGGCGTTGATGGACGCAGGTGGTGGTGATTCGGCACGTCTGTTGGTTTCCAATGCGAAATGAAGGGTTCAGACATCTTCGGTGACGGGCATGTGATGGGTGCTATCAGCTCAGATCATAAGGAATGCCATCAGAACGATCTGGGCGCAGACTACATTGCAGGACGAGGCATGCTAAACTGTCGGCATGCTGTACTTGGCTTGAGCGTGGCTCGTTATCATGACAACTCGCACTTGACAGTAGCGTTCTTCGCATGGCATCTCAAAGGTTCTTTATTGAGACACTTCCCTTCCCTCATACAATTGACCATTCATGATGAGTCCGCAATCTTACCAATCTTCAGCTCGTTGGAGCCCTCTCTACGTCTGTGCTTCTTTTAATAAGCCAAGCAATGCTTTTGCACGTACAATCTTCGAAGTCCGTCATCTAGATCGCAACTACCAGTCGTCTTATAGGGGGGCCGTCTCTGGCTTCTTTTTCGGAAATGCGATTTTTAGGGGTCTTGTTCGTTAGCCTTTACTTCCACTGGCTTAGCAGGTTTACTCTACTCTTCAAGAACGTGAACCACAAGCTTCGCTGGTTTGGTCAGGTGGATCTTATCTCTCGACGAGCGCAACACTGTTTCCCATCAAAGGACCAGGACGACTCCCAACAGTTTTTCGAAGAAGCCTCCGTCCTAAAGAGTGTACGCTCCCCGCCAATATGAAGAACAAAGCCAGATCGGTTTTCGGACATAAGTAGACGAGATCAGTGTCGAGAGTCGCTTGCTGTCTCTCTTCCGTGTCATGTCACGCAAAGCCTGCTGAAGATCTCAGGGCGCATGACTCACGACGACCCCGAAAGCCCCCCATCGTGCGAACATTGCAGACGTGATCTTTGGTGGCTGAGTGGGCTGGCTGTCGGCATGCCGATGATGCTGCAGCCCCATCACGTGGTATAGCTCATTCTGGTGGCTACACTTACGAGGATACCGCCGTTACTGTAGACTTCCTGTGGAAGGACCAAGTAAGCCCAGCACTCTCGCATGTCTTCGTCGTCGATTTTGTGGGGCGTTTCGTCTTGCGAGCCAGGAGCGCGACGTCAGGAACGCCAACCGGCAACCTAACTGCATACTACTGATGGTACGTACATAAACACCGAAACAGAATATAGGGTCAGGTCTGAATACTTTATAAATTTTATAGGTCCTTCGTTATCGGCCACCTCTAGGCTAAGTCTGTGTCCAACATCGAGCATGACAGAGAACAGAGATGGGAAGAGAAGAGCTGTGCACTAGTAGTACAGAGAGCAAGCGAGGAGGAACTTTCGATAGAGCAACCCCCCGGCAACGCCTCAGCACCGACGCGAGTAAGGGATAAGCAAAGTCCAACAACTGTGTGGGTATCGGCACGCGAACAGACAGAGCAAGCGACGACTCCGAGGCGGGCTCGACACCTACGCCATAGCCATCTCGGTCTTCTTCCCCTTGACGCTCTTCCACTCCATGGCTAACGCTCCGAAGAGCGATAGTGCGCCCAGGGCGACAGAGACGTAGAAGGTGTCCATGATGGCCGTGTTGTACGCCTGCAGCACGCCAGGCAGAAATTTGGCTTCGATCGAAGTCTTCAGGCTGGTAGCGCCCGTGGCCAATACGATGGCAGGGTTGAGATCCGGGACCGCTTCCTTCAGACTCTTGAGCAGCTGGTTGGTGAAGACATTCTGCGCGATGGAAATGAAGAGCGCACCGCCCAGAGTCTGCGAGAACATCATGATGGCAGTGCCGATTGGGATGTCGGCGGCCGGAAGCACAGTCTGCACGGCGATGAGCGTCTGTTGCATGCCCAGACCAACACCAGCGCCGAAGATGAATTGGTAGCCGATCCACATGGCGTGTCCGGTATCTGTCTTGAATGTTGAGAGGAGTCCGGCGCCAATTGCCATCAATACTGATGAGCCAATCACAAAAGGCGTGTAGTAGCCGACGTAGGTGATGGCGATACCCGCAACCATGGAGACCACAACAAGACCTAGAATCAGGGGAAGGTTCATAATGCCGGACTTCGTGGCGCTTACGCCCTTGATGGCTTGGAACCAGATTGGCAACTAGACACGTTCGTTAGCACACGTCGAATGTAGAAGATGTTGGGTATATGACTTACGAAATAGACCATGACGAAGAAGGCGGCGCCAAGAGTAGCACCAAACCACGCACCGCCAGCAACACTCCGTTGCTTCAGGACGCGAGGTGGCACGGTGGCGTTCTCCTGCTTCCAAATCTGGATGCCGATGAAAGCAACGGTCAAAACACCGAAGGCGACGAAGAGTCCAATGATGTTGCCGGACTTCCACGCGTACTTGCTGCCACCCCATTGCAGCGCCAAGAGGAGGCAGACGATGGCTGGAATGAAGACGATTGTGCCGTAAATGTCGAATTGCTCGAGTCTTGCCTTCCAGCCGATAGATACAGCCTTGGCGTTGCTCTTGGGTGCGGTGAAGAAGAAGACGATGAAGATGGCTGTGACAGCGCCAAAGGGCAGGTTGATGTAGAAGCTGTGTCTTTGTCAGTGCGGCTCTCAAATAGATCTCCATGTTTTGGTGCAAAAGAGTTTGACTTACCACCAGCGCCAGGTCAAGTGATCCGTAAAAGCACCACCCATCAACGGACCAGCCACGCTAGCGATACCGTACATGGCTCCGATGAGCCCAGTGTACGTCGGTCTTTGGCGCAGCGGTACAGTGTGAGCGACAATCAAGATAGCTCCGCTGAAAATACCAGCTGATCCCACGCCAGCAATAGCCCGTCCTACGATGAGAGCGTTTGAGTTAGGCGCGATACCACAAACCAGAGAGCCAATCTCGAATATTGCAAGGGCGATGAGGTAGATCCATTTGATGGAGAAGAAGGAGTAGAATTTGCCAAACAAGAGCTGGAATGCGCAAGTGGTGAGGAGGTAGGCACTTCCGTACCAGCCGACATCATTCAGGGCTTTGAACTGGTCCGTGATTCTTGGAATGGCCGTTGCAATAATGGTGTTGTCCTGCAAAGAGGTTAGCTAGCTGCTCTCGCTTCAGATACGCTACAATCACGTACCAATGCCATGCAAAACACCGATAGACATAGAGCAATCGTGATGAGGAGGAGCTTGAGGCCAGTTGGGTACGTTTCTTCTTCCTCTTCGCCTTCAGGCTTGTCTGCCGCCTCTATACCTTCCCCAGGGACCTGCTCTGCGAGGACCTCTGTGGCTCCCGGCTCTTCTTTCATGACTTCTTCGGATAGGGGGCTAGGTGCTGGAGGCATGGATGTTCGGTGGGCTGCTTCCATTGGCTCTGACTTCTCCGATTTTTCTATTATGGAGGGAGGGGCGCTGGGATAGAGTGTGGAGTCATTGGATGCCATTGTGCCGTTGCTCTCCGGCCGAGGAGGTTTCGTGGGAAAGTCAGGAACGCCCATGGTGGATGGTGTTTCTTCGCTTGTTGGGAATGGGGAAGGAAGGGAGGGAGGGGGAGGATAGAGGAAGTGGAGGAATGTGAAGACTGCCGCCTTTGGACAAAGAGACGACTGGACGTCGTTGCCTTATATGATGGAAACGACTTCGTGGAGGCGGACGAACTTAGGCCAGGCCTAGGCAGAAGGCAGAGAGTCCCTCCGATGGGTCGGGCAAACACGCCTTTGCAGCGATCGTGCTGTCACCGCTGTCACAGCCAATACCTTAGTGCCCGCTGCTTAGCGGCGCAGCCTCGGGTGCGTGGAATTCCGTGCTGGGCGCTCACTTAAGCATATCGCCAGAATCTCATTGTGTTGGTTTCACCTATAAGCAACATCTAACAGAACAACACTTCTCCTGGTGGTGTTGAAGGAATGGAAACGTTGCGTATTGCTTTCGCCGCGCCGTACGAGATGAGTCACCGACAATGCCTAGGCCTTCACATAATCATGACCGAACACCGATCGAGCTCAGATGGTGCTAAGATTACGTGCGTACTCCTCGTTTTTGTAGGGCTGGCCTGCTTCCCACCCTTCGGGCTTCGGGTCGTGTCCATCACCGGCTACCGTTGCGAAGATAACCGACCTACCTACTCGTCTCGACTCACGCACACCGGTTCGTTGCCTGTGCCAGGATCGGTGACGATGACTCTCAACTGCCTGTATCGTCATGTTACCTTCAGCTCGTTTCCGCATACCTACTTCAGCATGTGGGGAGTTCGAAGGATCCACTCGTCACGCCCTATGTTCAGATGTTTCAAACGCGTCGGAGAGACCGACAAGGACGTGCCAAGCGATGTTCTTCGCGGTCACTGTTTGAGAGTGGATCACAGATCCTCTCAGGGCCTTTGATGGCGCCCGCTCCAAACAATCCTAGTCCCTCATCAATCTGGGGAGCTGGAGTAGGGGAAGCAAGCGTAACTACCAGTGCTTGACCCTACTTACTCCATCTACGCACTGCAAAGCGGCCGAATAGCGCACCGAGACCGAGGCGTTCGGAGCAGACGGACCGATCGAATGTCGTTGCACGCAAGCATCGCCGTTATGGGTTAGTCGGTCTCCACAGAGAACGTGGTGTGAACGGGATGTTTCTAGAATCTGTAAAATCAAACATCTACGACGATTCAGCATGTTGACTTAGTCACCAGGGCGCATGCGATTGCCAGAGATCGACGCACCGGAACAAAGCACGAGACTCAACAGCCTGTGCATCTAGAAAGTTGGTGAGCAGTTGACAATCAACATGCTATGGGACAGAAGCAATGGAAACGGTGATAATTCTAAGTTTCACATGAGCGATGGCCAGTAGTATAAGCAGACTGTGGGTAACAGAAGAGGCTGTAGGCTTTGAGCGATAGCCTGCTGTAGGAACAGTATCGTTGCTGGCTATCACGAGGAGCTCATCAGTCTTACGCGATGACCAGCAACGTCTGCAGTGTAGTAACACCGAGAAGAGCCGACCTTGTAGCGAATATAATGTAGGCAATCGCCGCGCATAAAAGGACCAAGGTAAAAAATAAGGACGGTTGGTTCTGGAGGTTGTTTCATCCCTAATGAGCAACCAAGTGTATCGTGTACTGTAAACTCCTTCGTCTTCCACCTCGTTGTTCGTGTTCTCATTTCATGTATGTTTCAGCCACGGCTCCGTCTACGTACACCTTCCTCCCCAAGTAACATGGCACCTAGGCAGCCTTCCACTCGAAATGGTGCTTTCCTGTCTCTGGCTTACCCTCCGGATCGTCTCCTTTCTTGTCGTACATGTGCTTGCCAAAGTAATCGAGTTCAGCCTCGTAAAATTGAGTGGGGAGATCTGTCGACGATGTTAGCTTCTTATATCGGACCAGCAGTATACAAAGACAGGAGACTGTGTTGGAAACTGACCAAGGCTGCAAGAGTACTTGATATATTCAAGCGAGGCGCTAAGAGCTGGGACAACAAAGTCTCCCTCCAAAGCCTTGATTACAATTTTCCTCAGGCTCGGCTGGGCCTCCTTAAGGTCCTGGGCTACACTCTTCTCGAACAACAAGTTCATAGAGTCCTTGGTCTCGAACTCTGCGAAGATCGGTTGGAGCATGTCAGCGATGTAGTCCGCCTGAATGATACAGCCCGCTCTCCAGATCTGCAACACGTGCGCATAGTTGATGTTCCACTTGTGCATCCGGTCGGCCTCCTCGATTTCGTTGATGCCCTGAATATAAGCCGCGAGGCAAGCTGCGTACGTTGCTAGGCGTAGATCCTCAAGGAATGCACTCTTGTCCTTCACTTCTAGCTTCTGGGGAGGGAAATCGCCGCCAAAGGTATCCTTCACCCGAGAGCGCTGCGCGCGGTCTGCAGAGGCCAGACGAAGGAAGTGAGCTGTTGCAAGAGTAGGAGCGGGAATGTGAAGCTCGACTGCTTCTTCATTCGACCAGATACCTGTTCCTTCTTCGCCAGTGATGTCTTGGACAACCTTGTCTTCCACTTCTTTAAGAACTTTGGACCCGTCCGATTTCTTTGTGCGGCATATGTTGGCGCCGATATCAATCAGGAAGGTTCCTCTCTGTCGTTGCTGGGTTAGGCCAGGCAAAGCGGAGATTGAGTGTCACGCTTGCCAGTTGTTCGTCTTTGTTCCACTTCTCGAAAGTGTCCCCAACCTCTTCGTACTTCATACCCAAACCCCACACCATGATGCCCCAAGCCTCGCTGACGGCGCTCATCATTCCATGTTCAATTCCATTGTGGATCATCTTGACGTAGTGCCCACTTCCACTCGTTCCAGCCTTTCCGACGCAAGAAATTCCCCTCCGATCCTTCGCAGCGACCTTCCGTAGTAGCGGAAGTATCATGTCCAATGTTTCATCATCGCCGCCAGGGCACATTGATGGCCCTCTCCTGGCGGCCTGGTACCCGCCAGACACACCCATTCCCACGTATCTAATGCCCTTCGTGACACACTTGCCCTGCCTCCTCTCCGTGTTCGAATAGTGCTCATTGCCGGCATCGATAATGATATCCCCCTTCATCAAATAAGGCAACAAGCCTTCCAGTACCGAATCACCCACACTCCCGTGCGGCAGACTGAAGAGGAAGACTTTAGGGCTATCCAAATTCTCGCAGAGCGTCTTGTAGTCCGTGTATTTCGAGATGCGGTCGCCAATGCCACCATCCTTGGCTTGAGACAGGATACCGTCCATTGTCTCTTCCGAGGGGTCATTGAGCAAGACTCCAAGGCCTTTTTCGGCGAAAAGAAGCGCAAGTCCCCCTCCCATGCTTCCACAGCCGACCACGGCGAGCTAGAATCATGTCAGATGGGTGAAGGGACCCAACAACGGAGGAGCTCTTACTTTCTTGATATCTGGCGCGTTAGCCATGTTGATCGAGTGCTATGTCCAGCGTTGAGAAGGGTGTAGTCAATATTTCAGGGTGGATTAAAGCGAAAGGAAGAGAAGGCAGAGGAGCACTCGAGAGTCTGTAGAACCCTGGTTGCTGTAATACGCTCACTCGGCGTCAACACGGTGATATCGTGCATCTGACGTAGTCGAGCGGGACGCGGTAACGGAGGAACGTCCCGTCGAAAGCTTCTCTTGCGGCTCTGTTGCACGTGAACTTCACCTTAGGCGCTGCACATTACCTTACCCGTCATTCGGTATAGACTCCCAGCCGTGGGTACCTTGAGTGAGGCTTCCAACATCTCGCGTAGGAGGATGTCTTCCTCGGCGAGGAAAGGCTCTTGGTCTTACCGCCTCGCTTTGCAATGACTACTTGAGGCATCGATTACAGACGATTGCTTGTGGCAGTCGAGGTATTCCGCACCGCCAACATTCGGAGGCAAGTACCGTTGCTAGACGTCTCCGTACCGCGCAATGATAACCCGCAGTAGAGACAGCACTGTCACCCATCCACTTACAGCTACTAGTAGCTGCTCAATCTATACTCTCGAGGGAGCTTGTAAGATTCGAGCGATAGCGCGTAGTAGAAGTAGCTGTGTCGCTTACTATTCGTCGCTTGATGTGTCAATCAACTGCCGGTTGATATGCAGCTGGCTTCCAGAAGAATTGAACAGACGTCGGGCAATCCTCACGGCTTCATGGCCTTGGCGATACACTTTACAGAGCCTTTTCTAGTGTTGCCATGTTTTCGGTCTGGGTCGTCGCGAACATAAGCGTTCCTTTCACAAGGTGAACAACAGAAACTGGAGGTGAGTTCTCATGTCTATTTCTAATGTCGTTGCGATCTCTCCATCGTTATGCTTACACTATGCTCCGATTACCTATCCTACTCCACGTCCCGCTTCTTCTCTTCGTTGTTGTGCAAGCCATGAGCTCGCATTAGATTGACGCACTCGCTACTATCGTCCCCACACAGCAATTCTGAGGAATGGAGTATTTCAACCGCCTGCAATGTATGCCACCTTGAAACCGTGATGTCTACTGACCCTCCATGAGCGGACGCTCGAGGATATACAGCGACCGCACTCTGCCAATCAAACGTTCCAGTCTGAAGTTTGGTCCAAGTCCGTTGAGCTTGACTGTCGCGACGTAGTGTTCTGCACGGGATTTCTCATCTATGCGGTAGAGGTCTTTCTCCGATTTCAGTCGGGGCAAGGAGCATTTGTGGCATTTTTGTGCTGACTGTTGTCAGCAATGAGGTCAGGCGATGCGGATCTCGGACGACAACGCACTCTTGAGCTGCTCTGAGGTGGCCGTTAGTGAGAGGCTCGTGTATTGGGTTGTTTCTGGAAACGTACTGTCGACCTTCCATTTTGACTCCACCGATAGACAGTCATTTGCTTCTACAAAGACCACGACCTTCTCCTCCCCCCAGCTATTCTGACGCTTGGGCTTATCCATATCCTCCGCTTCTCGGTACACGCCCGACCTCTCAAGTTGATCGTTGCGCACGATGAAGAAACAGTGAGTGCGGATAGTGTGGATAGTGCGGACGGGCTGATTGCTCTGTAAAATTGGCAGGTGAAAAAGATCTGCGAATTACAAAAGACTTGATGGTACTAAGCTCAAGTGTGTGAACATACAGACTGAGTAGAGCAGCACGCGCGAGGACTGCTCTTGTAATGTACCGGAAGGGACAACACGGTGGACAGTGTAGTCCTGCAGCTTTTGGTTGGCACATGCAAGTTTCAGCCTCAGCTGAACACAGCTGCGCACGCAATGATACCACCATATCCCTATCCTTGGCGAAGGAGTCACACAGCCCCATTCGGTACATTCTAGCTTCAGCCATTGGCTGC
>NAJN01000706.1:0-18440 GCA_005059845.1 Cryomyces minteri | reverse complement strand
GAACTGAGACGTCAATGCAGTGTAACGTACCCAAAAGTAGTAATTTCCGGCAGACCAGACACCGTGTCCGTAGCCGAGGAAGTACGACATCAACCGCGGCCCGAAGTCACGAGCGAGGTTGATCGCATAGCCGGTTTCCCAGCCGAAGCAAGCGCCGATGCCGAAGATGATGAAGAAGAGACCCAGAGGCGTCAGATTGCCCGCGCCCAAGTTACCGTCGTCCTTGAGGGCGTAAATGAGGAACATGAGAAGGGTGCTGGCGATGAACTCCGAAAAAAACTGGCCGGTCTTCGTCATGAAAGGTGCAGGGTACGTGCAGAAGATGCCAGCACTCGAAGTGTTGAGGCCTACAGTGCGGATGTCGGCTCCGCCCTCAAAGACGTCGATTGCAGACTTGTAGTTTGCGTACACGACGCCAGAGGCACAGAAAGCTCCCAGGGTTTGAGCAAACATGTAAATGGGAAACTTCTTCCACGAGAACTTGCGGAAGACGCAGTTGGCGAAGGTGACGGCTGGGTTGAGATGCGCGCCAGATATGCCGGCGGTGTATACACCAAGCATCACACCGAGTCTATACACGCGTCAGCGTCTTGATGGGCTTGCAAGGTGGCGAGTCAGTGCAGCGACTTACCCCCAACCCCAAGAAATTGACTGGTAACTTCCTTTCGTCCCGCCACTGAGTACAACTTGGGCTACCACACCATCACCGAACATGAGCAGGATGAACGTCCCTAGAAACTCTGCGAATGGCTCTCGACACAACCGCCGAATACGGCTCCAGTACAATTCGGGGTGAGCTTCGATGGCGTCGGCTTGGGGTATCTTGTGGTCGATCAACGGCCCATGTTCGGCGTGAGCAGGCTCGCGCGCTGCTCGATGTTCAACATTTTCGATTTGAAGCACTTCAGGGCTGCTGGCTTCGCTGCTTGATGGGTTCGTCCAGGCCTTCTTCTCAACCATGCTGATGGTTCGTCAAGGACTGCAAGAAGAGGCGAAGTAGGGAAGCGGTGGGTGTATTGGAATAAAGTAGACGACGTTCCAGAGGAGTGAAGACAATGTTGAGGGAACTTGATGTTTGTCGCACAGACTCACAACAATGCTTATACAGGCTCTCTGCTGCTCAAGGAAGAGGGCGGAAAGGCGAGATGGAAGAGGACGAGGTTGGAAGGATATTCAACGACTAAGCGCCTGGTCGCCGAAACATTCCGGAACACCAAGACGAATCCCTCCAGAGTTTAGTCAAGCCAGCCGTTACTGCCGACACGGCTATTGGCCTGATGGACTGACCAGACAAGCCGCGGCTCTGGTGTCCGGGCGGTGTCAGACGGCTCCACACGGACAAGGACCGCTTAGCGACGAAGAAAGAGTGGGGAGGTCTAGTTACATTAGCAAATATATGCTCCCATGCTGCAGGACGGCGCAGCAGCTTGCAGACATGCAGAAAGCCATGGGGTGCGAGGATGCACAGAATTGGCTGGGGGAAAAGAAGACGGGCGACTGGTGCCGTCCAGAATCTAGATTCAGCGCCATGTTGTCCGGTCATGCACTTGTCACGCGTTCTGGAGGGCACTGCAACAACGGCTCCTTGTAGGTGAAACGAGGGGCACGCGGGGAGGTGTTGAGAATGTGGTGGGAGCCGCTCGTCGGCAAGAGAGAATGGTGAGCTAGCCGGCGCGACTTTCCGTTCCGCTCGGTACTTCAGATGGCGACGCACAGCAAGAGGTGGCAGAAGGCTAGATCGTTGGAAACTCTGAACCCGGAAGCGGAGCTGCACCACGGCATGGACTGCGTGTTGCAAGAAACGCACGCGCTTTACCTGGACCGCGAAGCACAACCCGCAGAGAGCGCGTGTATCGAGCGATGACCTGGCATCAGGTGCTTGCTTACACGAGAGTCTTGGTAGCCGCACCTTAGCACGAGCGACTCCTCCACTGATGCGGCCTTGAAGCCGGCGCTGACCGTTGGCCGGAGCGCTTCCAGTCGAACTAAAAGACGCACATTCGGACTCTCGCACTGGAGAGTTGTCCACCATGCGGGGCGCCTCTCTTTCTGGGAGCCAGTCCGGGGCTTGGCTGGTTTCCTGACTCGAAAGCCCACGCCCTGAACCTTGAACGCACGTAATGTGGCACCCGTCGCACGTTGAAGTCACCCGGGGCCGTCCTCGGGAACGACAGGTGCCGGAAAAGCGATGTTGAAGGACCTGTGGTCATTGGCAAGCACGCCGGGGCTGTGCTGACCAGTCGACGGCCTCGCGCATCGCATTCGCTGGATTCCACTCTCCACGCACCCGGTGCCAGTTGTGACCGAGTCTCCCCCACAAGAGGCCAAACCAACGTGGCGGAAGCGGGGTGGAGCGGAAGAGGAACGTGTTCTGCCGAGTCTGCGGGGTAAACAGCGGTTGATCTCCCGCCCGGCGTCTACTTTAGGCTACCCAGGCCTTGTGCCCAATTGGAGATACCCAGGTAGATGTACGATGTAGAACGGCTTGCAGCTGAGCGTGGTCAGAGAACAGCTTGTACGAGATACGAGTACCTCCGTAGTTGGGATAGCATCCAAACGCCCCACGTCGACGACCCAACCGCATGCGTGGAGGAAGCGTGTCAGCAACACACAGCCAGCCAGCATCAGGACAGAGTCAAGGCAAGAGCCAACATCAGCGCTGAGAGGCCAGGAAGCTGCCAACGCTGCCTCCCACTGCATCGTCTTCAAGTCATGGGCGTGCGGCGGAGGAGAGCTCGGATGTGTTAGCGCGCTGCCGCGAAGTCCCACGGTGGTGGGCCTTGCTACCCCTCCCCCCCCACTCCATCGTCTCCTCTCACAGAGAGTCGGTCATGCAGGACGATGGCACGGCGTCTCGACAGCAAGACCGGCGGCCATCCGTAAGTTACCCCCTGGCCTGGTCACGCCTCGGAGCAATCGGCCTGGCCTCGAAGTCTAGCACATGTTCCCCCGCTGATAAGACGCCATCGCGTCCTCGCGCTCAGCCCTCGAGCCAAGACAGACATGTTCGTGGGACTCAACTCCGGCGCGGGGAAGAGCGGTCTCACACCTACCCAGGCCCTCGCCAAATGCCAAGGTGGTCCGGCTGGCTAGCCGTCGCATATACAATCTTCCCCAGGGAAGCTTCCCTTCGAGGGTCCACACCAAGCTCTCTTTGCATCAAGTACCTCGTACACCGCTCCGTAATCACCTCGTAGTACGACCTCGAGCAAGTCCAGCATGGCCATCTCGGACGATGTGTTTGTGGGTGCGATCGATCAGGGCACGACCAGCTCGAGGTTCTTGATCTTCAACAAAGACGGAGAGCCGGTGGCCTCGCATAGCGTAGAGTTCAAGCAGATATATCCCAAACCCGGGTAAGTCATAAGCGGGCAAGACGACAGTCATACGTCCGCTCATGACTGAACGTACAGGTGGCACGAGCACGACCCTCTCGAGATCATATCGTCTGTCGAGGAATGCATAGCGAAAGCAGTGGAGAAATTCGAGCAGGCTGGGAACCCTCTCATCAGGATCAAAGCAGTCGGCATAACGAACCAGCGAGAGACGACCGTGGTCTGGGATAAGCAGACAGGCGAGCCACTCAACAATGCTATTGTTTGGACAGATACCCGAACACAGCAGCTCACTCGCGAACTGAAGAAGCGGCCTGGTGCCGACAAGCTCCTAGAGCTTTGCGGTCTGCCGATCTCGACATATCCCTCAGTCGGCAAGCTCCTCTGGATGATAGAGAACGTGCCAAAGGTCAAAGCAGCGTACGAGAAAGGAAACCTTGCCTTCGGCACAATCGACACGTGGCTCGTCTACAAGCTGAACGGCGGTCCACAGAAAGACGTGTTCGTCAGCGACCCTACCAACGCGTCTCGCACCATGTTCATGAACCTGAAAACGCTACAATACGACGACACGCTATTGGAGTTCTTCAGCCTCGACGCTAAGAACGTGCACCTCCCCAAGATTGTCCACTCTTCCGATCCCAAAGCATACGGATGCCTGGAGTCTGGTCCGTTAAAAGGCGTCCATATCACCGGATGTCTAGGAGATCAGTCCGCTGCGCTCGTGGGCCAGAAAGGGTTCTCGCCTGGTAAGGCGAAGAACACCTACGGTACTGGCTGCTTCCTGCTCTACAATGTCGGCGAGAAGCCTGTCATCTCGAGACATGGGCTGCTGGCTACCGTCGCGTACGATTTCGGAGACAAGCCGATCTACGCCCTCGAAGGCAGCATTGCTGTTGCCGGGCAGGGTGTAAAGGTGGGTTACAAGCCCTTCAACACCAACGCAACAGACACTGACGTCCCTCTTCTCCCAGTTCCTACAACAGAACCTGAACTTCATCGCCTCGTCAAGCAAGATCAGCGAGCTCGCCAACACAGTCGAGGACAACGGCGGCGTTGTGTTCGTCACTGCTTTCTCCGGTCTCTTTGCCCCCTACTGGATCGACGACGCGCAGGGAACCATCTGTGAGTCAGGGCCTGCCGTACAGACCCTGGAACGAGGCTGACATCTCCGTACAGTTGGTATCACGCAGCACACTCAACAGGGACACATCGCGCGCGCGACGCTGGAAGCGACATGCTACCAGACGAAAGCCATCCTCGACGCCATGGAGAAAGATAGCGGCCAGACCCTAGCCGAGCTCGCCGTCGACGGCGGCATGTCAAATTCGGATCTCTGCATGCAGGTACAGTCGCCCTCATCCCCTTCACCAAGCCCCTCCAAAACAGCCCACACCCCCCCCCCCCCTTCCCCGCCTGTCTCAAATCCGTACTAACACAACCTCACCGCAGACGCAAGCCGACCTGATCGGCATCCCCGTCGACCGCCCGGCGATGCGCGAAACGACGGCGCTCGGCGCCGCCATCGCGGCCGGCTTCGCCGTCGGCGTGTGGAAGGACTTTGACGAGCTGAACAACATCAACACGCAGGGCCGCACCGTCTTCCGGCCCAAGATGCTCAAGGAGGCCAGCGCCAAGATGTTCGCGCGCTGGACCAAGGCCGTCGACATGAGCCGCGGCTGGACGGGCGACGCCGCCAAGCCGGCCGCGACGGAGGCCGGCGGCGCGGGCAAGGCCAAGGAGGCCGCGAGGAAGGACAGCGGCACCGTCGTCGACGCCGCCGCCTTGGACGATGACTTGGACGAGGAGGACCTGGAGATGGAGCTGCGCAGGCTCGACATCCAGAGGAAGCTCAAGCAGATGCGCCGGAAGCGGACCAGCAACCTGTAGTGTGCACTCTTTGGGGGGACGACAAGGCAGGGGTCGTCCGAGCCAGGGAGGGGGGGGAGGGGGGGGGGCCGCACGTTCTGGGTCCTGCCCGGCGGCGGCCGGGGGAAGTCGTGGGACGGCGTTTGTTACACGTTAGATACGCCCGTGGGAATGCGAATCCTGACGACGGTCCGTCTGCGCCGAGTGCCACGCCCGTTGATCAGGAGTCGTGTGTGAAAAGGGGGGGCGGGTTTCCTAGATCGACGGCTTCTCCCCCCCACCTCCCCCCTCCCCGATCTCCATCGCTATGTACGGTTTGCGGCAAGCACGAGACGTCATCGACTTTTGCGCTATCCAAAAGAGCCCACATGACGAGGAAAAGAAAAGAAGAAACGCAGCTATACAAAGAGATCGCACCCATCGAACCGGGTTCCTGTCGCGTGTGTGTGTTCCATTTCCGCTCTGCCCCCCTAGAAGAAGCTGCTTCCCTCGTCCTTCTTCTCCTTCGGCGCCGCCGGCGCCTCCTCTTCCTCCTCTTCGCCACCGCCTGCGCCGCCGGTGAGGCCGCCCAGAAGGCCTCCGACGCCCTTTCCGACGCCTCCGAGGGTCGAGCCGAGACCGCCGACGACGTCGCCCTTGCCGAGCTTGCCTACGCCCTCGCCCAGGCCGCCGGTGATGCCGCCGACGGCGGAGCCGACGCCCTTGGTCGCGCCGCCGACGATGCCGCCGACGGGGCCGCCGACCGTGTCGCCGACGCCCTTGCCGAGCCCGCTGACGGTGTCGTCGAGGCCCTTCCCGACGCCGCCGACTGTGCCGCCGACGCCGCTGGTCAGGCCGCCGACGGTGCCGCGGACGTCGCCCTTGCCGAGTGCGGTCGTCGTGTCGCCGACGGTGTTGGTGAGGCCCTTCGTCACGCCGCCAACGGTCTTGTTCACGTTGCCTGTCGTGCTCGTCACGGTCCCGCCGACGCCGTCCACGATGTGACCGACGGGCTTGCCGACGCCGCCGGGCAGTTTGCGAGCCGCGCCGCTCACACCGCCCGTCACGCCGCTGACGCCTTTGTTGAGCGTTCCTACGGCTGTCCCGGTCGTCTTGTCCAAGCCGCCTGTCACGCCGGAGACGCCTTTGTTCAAAGCGCCGGTCGCGGCACCGGTCGCTTTGGTGACGGTGCCAGTCGTCTTGTTGACGGTCTTGCCGGCACCGGATACGGCGCTACCAACTGGCTTGCCGACGACGGGGACTTTGCCGGCGGCGCCAGCTGCGGTGCCGGTTGCGGTGTCGACGGCTGAGTTCACGGTCTTTATGGCGTCGCCAGCTTCATCGTTTGCAGCTGCGGGTTTCTTGACGGGAGCCGCTTTCTTGACGGGCGTGGCCTTCTTTGCTGCTGCGGGTGCGGAAGCCGGTGAGTCTTCAGTCGACGCGGCAGCGGGTTTGGGCTTCGATACGGGGACAGCTTTCTTCGCCCCAATCGGTGTCCGCGTTGGCTGGGCAGCCGCTGGCGCAGCCTTCTTGACTGGAGTCGCAGCCGACTCAGCAGGCTGTGCGGCTTTGGGTGCCGACGCTGCAGGTGCTTTGGTGCTGGTAGGCGGTACAGCTTTTTTTGTACCGATTGGAGTGCGTGTAGGCTTCGCAGCTGCTGGCGCTGCTGACGCCGCGGGCTTCTTCACCGCGGGAGTTGCAGCCGGCGCTGCCGACGAAGGAGCAGCTGCAGCGGCAGCTGGCTTAGGTTTCGAAACTGGGACGGCCTTCTTAGTTCCGATGGGTGTCCGGGCCTTGGCCGCTGGTGTGGAGGCTGTCTTCGCTGCAGGAGCGGCGGGCTTCTTTGCGCCTGCTGCTACTTTATCGACGCCGGCTGGAAACAAGCTTGTCAGAGAGAATTCATACACCATGGAGGCTTGCTGGGGGCGGGTTGTTAGGGGTACACTTGCATTGAAGCGCCTTTGTTTGGCTTTTGAGCTCATCGAGGGAAGACATGATGGGAGGTGATTGAGCTGCTGTTGCAACACACTCGGTAGTCGACAGTTGTATGGTACGTAGGAGGATTGTGTGGTTCAACAAGATATGGGGTGAGCGAGGTGAAGGTAATGTAGGGTAAAATGAATACAAGACGTACCGTTGTCAAGAGAGAGGGAGAGGCTGGGGATCTTGTTATGGCTTTCTACGTCATCGCCCGGGGACACGGAGTAAGGTATAGAGTCTGCTCCGGCAGCTTACATAAGGATAGATTACATCGAGCCCAGGGCTCCAAGCTGTTCTGTGCATGTCGGGATACGCAGCGTCCAACACCTCGAGACATGAGGCGAAAGAGCCTCAGCCTCTCCTAGGTCCCGAGCGGTCGACAAGGCATTCGAGACGACAATGCTGAAAACTGCAGTGTTCGAGGCGCTGAACACACTGTCGGGATGCCAGAACGCCTCCCTCCACTCTCGAGGCTCTGCAGCTCTGGGTTGATCGACGATCAACCATGGTCGAACGATCAGCTCACTCTTTCCACACATGCGGAGGAAAGCTGCTGCGGGATACGGTCGTGGAGATGATCCAATACTACGTGTCGCTGCTTCAGCTAGTTCAACTCGATCCTATGCGAATCCAAACCGTACGTGGGGAATGACCATCTCTATACGCGAGCCTACTTTGGCGAGGAGACGACAAGCTGCAGCAACATGTAGTCTTACCACTCAAGTGACTGTTCTCGCCAGGAATGTTGTCCCTGACTCTTTTGGTTGTTATTGGCCTGCGCCGTATGGCGTTCTCAATCTGCAAGCACAATTTTCCCAAGCGGTCACGATCTGCTCAACTCTATCTTCAATCTCTCAACCTCGCACTCGATGTTCGCTGCGAAGGATGTGTTCTGCGGCACAGGTAGACGATTTCCATCATTGTGAATGTATGGATGGGAAGAACTAGCTCAGCCATTGTTCTGCCCTTGCGAGAACTCCCTTGATCGATTCCCACTTCTGTCATTCCACAGTGTCTCTGCATGTGAGGGAGGAGGACTCCGGCTTCACCAAATGTCGCTAGTCCGACTCCAGACGCGAACATCGCCGCAGTCTCAGCCGTTGAAGAGTCTCCCTATTCGACTGTTAGCCATCACGGAGCTCGCAGCCTGAGAGCTCACAAAACGCGGCTTGTAAGCTTGCCTCCATCTGTGCCTTTCCCGCTCCCGCCAAGGCTACCTCAAGGGTACGCGAAACGCAGGATCAGGGTCGAGCTGCGAAAACTGCAGTACCCGCTCAGCCCACAACAAGCAATACCGGACCCGCAAAGTCTGTTTGACTCTCAGCTCCATTGGCTACGCGCTGTGGTTCATCACTCGTATCACTAGCCTACGCACTCATCGTGACCGGAGAATGCTGTCGTCGTGGGCTCAGAAATCCTGATTGTTGGTGGCACACCTTCTACAATCGACGGTATTTGCAAGCGCTGATACCGCAGGCCTCGCAGTGACAGCGTCGTTTTCTTCTATGCCCATCTCAGTAACATCTGCCAGCCGCTCATCGACGTCTTACACTGGGTAATTCAGTACGCAGACACCCTACGTGTATGAGTGGGTTACCTTCCTCAGCGTCCCACACATGGTGGAAGAGCCGACGAAAACATGGTCCCCACGAAGAGGGAAGTTGATCGTGCCCTCCCCGACGCCTTCGAGGACGCTGAAGAGGGCCTTCATCACCTGCAAGTAGTCGTTAGCATAGTCCACCCTCAAAGTAGCTCGGGGTAGACTTATCTTTGCTCTCTCGCACTCTAGCAGCGAACGCTCGCTACGAAGTGGATGTTTCGTGCACGGGAGGAAAGAAAGGTGACGCAAGGAAACGCAAGTCCAACAAAAGCAAGTAAACGATGGGTGTGTGGTAGGCTGTGGTTCTTTTGTTGGCGGTGCATCAGCGCAGGGACCCAAGAGGTCCCGCCTGCGCATCCTCTGCGACCTTGTCTGTGAGTTTTGGGGTTTCTTTGCTGGAGCGGTGCGGGGATCTCAGACGTCCTTCGCCCGCACTTCCGTGATGTTGCTGGTGGAGCTGGTGAGGGGATCTCGACGATCGACCGTCACGGCGTGTGCCACTGCTGAAGACGTCTCTGTTCACGCGAGTGCAGGAGATGCGGGTTTTCTTTTGGTTCCTCTCTCCCAGGGCCTTCCTTGCCTCTCCACTTTGGGGTTCTTTTGGTTCCTCCGTGGTCGTCACTGGGATGCGCGCGCGCTCCCTGTGGAATCCTCTTTTCGAGGTGGGTTGGTTGCCTACCCGCAGTCTGAAGATACACTAGGCACCAACGGTAGCAGGGTAGGTCTGCGGCCCAGCTCTGTGCAGGTTGACCGGACACGAAGGCCCTGACGGGGCCTGCGGAGCTGGGAGTGGGTCAGGTAGTGAGCCACTCTTGGTTGACGGGACACGAGCCAAGAGCGGTGCTTCCCTGGCGACCGCGACATGGTGGGTGGAAATGGTGGGTAGAAGAACTGCTCGAGTGGGTCAGGTACTGGGCCTTTCCTGGTTGACAGAACACTGGGCTCTGACGGGGCCAAGAGTGGTGCTTTCCTGGCGACTGCGATACGGTCTGATGTGATGTGGATGGAAGAACTGTCCGAGCGGGTCAGGTACTGAGCTTCTCTTGGTTGACCGAACACTAGGTTCTGACGGGGCCAAAAGGGGTGCTTCCTCGGCGACCTCGAGGTGATGGGTTGAAACAGTTGATCGGGTGGGTCAGGTAATAAGCCGCTCTTTGTTGGCAGAACACGAAGGTCCTGACGGGGCAAAGAGTGGTGCTTCCCTGGCGACCGTGATACCGACGACGATGTCGTCTCTGCTTCTGAAACAGCGGATTGGTGGGTCAGGTAATAGGCTACTCATGGTTGACAGGATACTAGATCCTGACGGGGCCAAAAGCAGTGCTTCCCTGGCGACCAAGTGGTATTGTTGTTGCTGCTTCTGCATCTGATGCTGGTGTTCTCATCGCGAAAGAAAAGGATGGTTCTTTCTGGAGGGTTTGCTTTCTGAAGGTGCGTTTCCGCGTTCTCGTTGCGTTTCTGCTTGATTCAATCTCTCTGGGTTCGGTTGTGGGTTTGAATGTTTCAAATGACCAGGTAGATATCGTGTCGGCAGCGAGCAAAGTTGGCAGTGGTCAGTCTGAAGTGTGAACTGCCTGAACGAGTTGCGGTGGTAGCACTCTCTGGAAGAAGAAGTCTTTGGTGGCTTCGTACTGAGGTGAAACGTGTGATTGGAGGCTGAGTTTCAACTCGCTGAAAGCGTGTTGTGCGCGTCGAGTAAGTTTGAAGACCTGGGCTTCGACGTCGCGACAAAGAGACTCTCATGATGGTCAAATAGCTTCGCAGGGAGAAGAAACGTATGGTTGATGGCTTGTGTTTCAACTTGCTGGAGGTATGGCTTGCGCGTCGGGCAACTCGATGGTACTGAGTCCTGACTGGAGCACAAGAAGACTCTCATGATGGTGGGTCACTTCGCATTGAGGAGAAACGTGTGGTGGATGGCTTGTGTTTGAACTCGCTGGAAGCATGTCTTGCGCGTCGGACAACTCGATAGTACTGAGCTTCGACGATGGCACAAGGAGGGATTTCTTGTCCGGGTGGTCTCGTAAATGATGATGTGGAAATTGAAAGTCTGTTGGTTGGCCGGTCAGTGATGGTCATGAAGCTTCGGCGATGAAGAGTACTTACGTGCTCATCATGTGGACTGCGCTTAATGTTCACGACCGTCCGTATGGTACTGCCAGCAGCACCATCCGTCAAGACGTCGTTGTCGTGCCGCCAACTGCGGGTCTCTTCTCTCCTCGTCCTCCTCCTCCTCCACAACAGCCGGCTGCTGGCTGACCGCCGAAGGGTGCTAGCTTGGCTGCACAGGCACAACAGTTTCTCAACTCGACGCACGCGTCTTGTTTCTTCGCGAAACTGGCGCTCGTATGCGCCTGTTGCCCATCGCATGCACCACTCCGTCCTGCTCCGCCCTCGATCTCAGAGTCCTGACAACCGTCTGCGCTGCCTCGAGTCAGTCGCAGCGGCGGTGGATTGCCATGGCGGGCTCTGAGACTCGAGTCAGGAACTCGGTCAAGTACCCAGCAATCCCCGTCTCGTCCAGGAAGTCTTCGTTGTCACCCAGCAGAGTCCAGTCATTGTCGGCGTGGTCTCTGTAGGCGAGCATGTGCGTCGCACGGGCTGCAATTCCGCGGACGGCTTCCTGGTGACGGATCTTTTCAATGTCCAGAGCATTGTCTCCCTCCCAACCTAAGATGCTGGCGGTTGCTTCGTCGATCTGAAGTATCCAGCACTTCATGACCTTCTCCGCTATTGCTGCCGGCAGGATGCCGCGTGCCAGGAGAGGGTTGTACTCGAGTCGGGGCGCTTGGAGCGACAACTGGATCGCCGCTATCTCTGACTCCTTACCCGGGAGCCCCAAGAAGGTGATGCTAGGCTCTGAAGCCGTAGCGGGACTACCAAAGGTGATGGGAAGAGGACCGACGGCTGGAGACCTGTCGGCCATCTCCTGGTCACGGAGGGGCTGGTGGACGACCGGGGACGACTGCGCAGGCACCTCAGAAGAGGGCCCCGCAACCGTCGGGAGAGGATTGTAGACGGCGGAGACGACGACGACAGGAGGAGAGGCGACGGAAGGAGGGAGGGCAACAGCAGACGCTGGCTGCTGGGATTGCTGTAGGATTGGCAAAACAGCAGGTCCCAGTTGCGGCAGCTGGAAAGTTGGCTTCGCTGCCGCAGCGCTGGCGTCGCTGGCTTGACCGGCGTTCGACGAGGAGGTGAAGATCGGTCCACCGAACAGCTGGCTAGACTGCTGGCTTCCCTGTTGTTGCGCTTGCTGAAAATGCGCAATGATCTCCGCGCCGGACGGGGCAGGCCTGCTGGTGCTGGCTGGCTCTGGAATGGGGGCCAGGGCTTCGTGGCTCTTAGTCTGCTGTGCCTGGCGGGCAGCGACTGTGGCCTTCGCGGTAAGGCGGGTGTCGTTGTCGGAAGTTGAAACTTCCATGGATCCCGCTTGCTGGACTTGCGCCCGGGCAGAACGACGGGATGGACGAACCCGAGCCTCAGAGGCAACGGGCCTGACAGCAAGAGGGGCAGGTATGGCAACCGCATCCTCAACTTTCTCCGTCGCCTCACGAGGACGAACTGTCGCTGGCGCCGTGGTCGTGTCGGACTTGACAGCACGAGGGGCTGGTATGACCACCGCATCCTCGCCTTTCTCCGTCGCCTCACGAGGACGAGCTGTCTTCTGTACCGTGGTCGTGTCGATCGAGACAGCACGAGGGGCTGGTATGACCACCGCATCCTCATCTTTTTCCGTCGTCTCGGGACGAACTGTCCTCGGGAAGGGAGCGCCGTTGGTCAAGCCGGGAACGAACCAGCAGCATCTCGCGTCGGTCGGGAAGATCATGGACTTGACTTCTTCAATCGAGAGGCGAGGCAGTGGAACGTAGTCGTCTTCCATCTCTTTCTTGTTTTCAACCAGTGGAGACCTGAGTCCTCCAAGAACTGGCTTTGGCTCTGGTATGGGTTGGTTCACGAGCGCCGTGACCAAATGAAAGGCAAACCAGAGGGTGAAGGCAGAAGAGATGGCGGTGGTGATGACCCGAATGTACCAGGTGCAGCTCTGCTCCGTGAGAAAATCGATGTTGCAGGCAAGAGTCTCGAGGAACTTTTCCCACTCCACCGATCGGCGGCTATCGTAGACGTAGGAGGACACGTAGTCTAAGACGAAGTCGACAGGGAGATTGTCATCGTACCAGTCTTCAAGAAGCTCTGGCAGATACCGGAGAGCGAGAAGGAGGTTCGGGACGGCGAGGAGGTTGGCGAGAATGACGAGGGAAGTTTTGATGGCGGAGATAGAGGCGGGTTCTGCAATGCAGAGCGAGAAAGCGAGGATGACGGCGGAGAAGATGATCAGGGGAAACATCGTGACGCGAGGTTGTCCGTAGACGAGGAAGATGGCGGTATCGTTGGTTGAAAAGGTAGCCGGAGCTGTGTTCAGAGAAGGCGAAGACGGTGTCTTGCGTTGTCAGAACGATTTCAGTGAACGATGTGGAGGGAAAAGAAGAGGAGGAAGTGGGAGGAAGATCAACAGATAAAAGTGCGAAGGCGGTGTGGTACTGCCTACTTTCTCAAGTGAAGTAAGCTCACTTCACTTGTTGAGATGAGCTTAGCCTGGTTGCCTATTCAAGTGGTTGGGACGTTTCAAGGGGCTGTACGTGATACTGCCTAAGCGAGTGTCGAAGTTGACCAGGTGACGGCGACAATAACACCATGATCATCAACATCGAAGATGAAGCTCCAAGACGCAAGAGAAGGCGTTGCTATCCATCTGGAGCACTCAATCAATCCACATGCGCATGTACTAGCTTGGAGCGAGCTCTTAGAGCTGCTTCTTATGTTTGCTTGCTCATTTCAGGGGCAGTCGAGCTCTTTCGCGGCGACGTCACTGTCACAAGGAAACTGCATGATTACGAAGAGCTTCAAGCTTCGAGCTTCGGCGGGAGAAAGTTGCTCATGAGACGGAGAGAATCATGCAGAAGACCAGGGCAATGCTCTGAAGTGCGAGCAGAGAGCCTTGGAACAAAGAAGTCTTTCCAGATTACGCAGCTATGAGAGAAGTCGCGAGATGAACGGGATCAAGCTACAAGATGTCACGTACCTAGCTTGCTATCCTATGTCGTGTGGCGCTCAAAGTGTCACTTGAGTCACTGCTTCATGTGTCTCCTTATCAAATGAGAGAGCAACTCTGCCGTGACTTCTCCACCCAAAAGCCACGCCTATGTGTTCGCCAGCCCAACCTCTTGCTCCTCCCGCCGACCAGCTGTTTCTGTGGTAGTCTAAAGATATTGCGAAGCTTCGTCGTCGTCGCAAGAGCTTGCATGAATGGCTTGCACTGCGAGGATAGATCAACAGTAGCTGGCCACGGATGGCTGATGTTGAATGACACTGAACCTCCGTCAAAGACGTTCTGTCATTCTCATACTTCTCTGCATCTCCGTTCATCCTGATTCAGCCAAAGACGCCTTTGTCCTGATCGTGCATTTGGTGCAAATCGCAATGGTAGCTTCGCAAGCCTGTTTGCATAGCAGTCTACTCAAATTAGCTTAGATTTTACCACATCGAACAGAGACTTTCACTTCACCTCTGAGATAGCCCCCTACTCCGAGCTCTGTACATGTACTGAGAAGTGAAGAACAACCCTTTCTCAGGTGCCGAGCAGCCTCAAAAACCAAGGCAAATCCCCCCTCAATACTCCCAGAACAAGCCAGAAGAGTCAATGGGAGATGCTTCACCCCCTGGCGGCCCAGGACTAACCGACGAGCACACAAGCCAGGAGATTCCACACCCCGTAGAAAGTAGGATCACAGAGAAAAACCATGCGCCGACACCGGAGTGTGAAGGAGCTGGGAAGATCAACGGCTCTGACGGCGATGAGCATGCCAGGATGGTCGGAGTCAGAACACACGCAGCGCTCCCTGGGTGGTATGCCGCTAAGAGATGCCCATGCCCCGACTCCAGACCGGGCAGAATAAACAAGCGCAGCGCTCCCCGGGTGGTGTGCCGCTAAGAGATGCTCAAGCCTTTCTGTTGGAAGGATGTTGTGATGATGTGGTGGTGATGTGGTGGTGATAGCGATGATGAGGTGGGCGAGGAGGCGCGATGAACTCGCCGTGACTTCGTCGCTGATGAGCTAGATTTTGTGATGATATAGCGCAGCTCGGGGGTTGATCGCAAAGACGTGGTCAATAAATGAGGTTGATGTGCAAGTTGCTTCCGCTGTGGTGAAGTGGTGATTGTAGAGTGGGGTCACGTGGGTACCTCGGTCACGTGGGTTCGGCCGTCACGTGGTTTTGTCGTTGCTTTGTGCGTTGCCAAGGCATCGGAGCAGCGCAACTCGTGAGGGATCGTGCGACGTGCGTCAAACCAAGAGATAGTAGTTGATGAGCGGACACGAGAAAGAGGATTTCTGGCCTTTGAAGGTAACCGCAGGCGGCGGAAAGTGGTACGCTGAAAGGTGCGATGACTCCCTGTCGATCTCGTGAGAGAATGCGATGCGTCTCCACTCTCATGGCCTTGAGGCTTGCAAGCAAGTACGCGATGAGTGTCCCTCGACCTCTCTCGCAAGAAAGAGGATGCGATAGCTCTCCACAAATGTGGCCACATACTTCAATGCCCTGTAAACACTCAGTCAGCTACTGTCGTGATGCAGATAGGTGGAGTGTGGTGAATGGACTAACCCTCTGGCTGGTGAAGAGGTGCTGCTCGAATTTGCGTCGCTCTCATCAAACATCAGAGATGCGGCCACTGTTGTCTGATCGGCCATAGCCAAGTATGTAGGTGCGATGAGTGCCTGTCGGTCCACCAGGGAGCGCGATGCCTCTCGACTGTCGTCGCCACACCCACTGACACTGCTGAATATTAGCCGTTGTCACGTAGAAGAAGGATAAAGGGAATTGGAACCGACCTTGCAGCTCGATCCAGACTCTGTTCTCCGTCCGATCGGTCGTAGTCAAGTACGCAGGTGCGATGAGTGCCTGTCGGCCCATAGAAAAGGGACGCGATGCCTCTCGACTTTTGCAAGTCGCCACACTCGCTGACACTAATGAGAGTCAGCTGCGGCCTACGCGGAGGAAGAATCAAAGCATGTGGAACTAACCTTGCGACACGATCCAGACGCTACTCCATGCCTGATCGGCCGTAGTCAAGTACTTGGGTGCGATGAGTGCCTGTCGGCCCATAGAAAAGGGGCGCGATGCCTCTCGACTTTCGCAAGTCGCCACACCCATAGATACTGATAATCGTCAGCGACTGTTTATGTAGGAAGAGACCAGATGTGTGTGGACTGACCTTGCGACTCGATCCAGACTCTGGGATGGGAAGCAAAGGATGTAGGGCGATGAGTCCCTGTCGACCTCCCTCGCGAGAGAGAGGATGCGATGGCTCTCTGCTTTCGCAGCCACACCTACCGATCCTGAGTGAAGTCAGTTGCAGTTCCAAGAAGATGGACGGAATCAACCAAGTGAACTAACCTTGCAACCCGGTCAACGGCGCTGGTCTGATGGTCAAGGTACACGAGTCCACACGTAGGGCGATGAGTCCCTGTCGACCTCTCCCGCGAGAGAGAGGATGCGGTGGCTCTCTGCTTTCGCAGCCACACCTACCGGTCCTTCTGAACGTCAGCCAAAACCCAAGAACGGACCATCGAGCGGGAAGAGACCAACCATGCGACCTGATCCATCACTTCATTTTCCCCTTCTGGGAGGGAACAGAGGGCTGGGCGGGGGTCTGCGCTTGTACAGACGAGGGATGTCCGGAGTTTGCACGACGGGCACAACCGGCACAACCGGCACAACCGGCACAGCGAGCGCGGTCGGGGTGTACGGCGTCGTGACTTGCGTGACGACATAGCCAGTGCCCTTCGGCGCCGAGTAATCGGGCGGGTCAGGGACAGCCTCGTTGAGTGACTGTGCCATGTCGTCGGGCAGTCCGAACACGTGCGTTGGATGCTTCGAGATTTTGGTCGGTCCACTGCCATCGATTGGAGGCTCGGGACCGTCGTCGGGGAGCCAGTCGGCAAAAGAGAGGTCCGCTGCAAACTTCCTGGCCGGCGCGACTCGCATGACGGGCGCAGTCGGTGCGAGCGGCGCAGGTGCTGCGGCGGCGGCTGTAGCTGTTGTCATTGCTGGTGCTGCTGCGGCTGGTGATGCTGCTGCTGCTGCAATCGCTGATGCTACTGCCGGAGGTGGAAGCCTCCTTCTCTGCTGACTGACTCTCCCGGAGAATAAATCTCTTGTCGTCCGTCTCCTCATCTGTGCCGCGGCGTGAGGCGACAGGGCCGGTAGCATCACCGCGCTACTGCTGGGAACGAGCGGCGCAGGGTCAATGGAAGGTCCAGCGCTGGTCTGACTCAGCCGAGCTGAGTAGGTACCAGACGGTGGAGGAACTCCAAGGCCCGGGTTGATGCCAACCGACGGCATCACTGCACTGCTAGGAACGAGCGGCGCAGGTTCCACAGAGGGTCCTCCAGCATTGCCCTCGCCCAGCGGAGCTGGGTCTGGATCAGACTGCTGAGGATCTCCAAGATCCGTGGTGGTGACCGTCGGCAGCGCAGTACCATTCTTGAACCAGTATGGAGGCATAAACGGAGCCCAAAACTCCGTAATGATGATCATGTCGTCATCATTGCTGTCCCAGTTCGCCCAGCCTTGAGATGGCTGAGGAAATTTGGGCGGCTGGATTGGTGCCACCTCTGTAAACACAGGCGACACTTCCTCCAAGCTGGCGACCCGCATCTCCTCCCAACTCGTGGTTGGGAACTGCAGAACCGGCACGCTGGATTCGTGGCCCTGGTTCTGCATACTGTTGATGGTGCTGGCTTGGCCCATGTACTCCTCCCCCCTCCAACCCACATCCACGCCACCGTCGCGATCCGATCCTCCATCCAGCTCCATGCTTGCATCTTCCATCTGCATTGCTGGCTGAGCCTGCCAACTACCGTACGTCTCCTCATGAGAGGCAGACGGAAAAACGACAGCCGGCTGCTCGACGACCAACTGAGGAGCAGGGGGTGCGGCAGAGGTCGAGATCTGTGACAATGGCTGCGTAGGGTCAAGACCCAGCCTCACCATTTCAGCATCTCGCCTCTGTTGCAGGAGTTGGAAATTGATCCGCGGAGGACCGGTACTCGACATTGACTGAGAAGGTGCAGAGACTGGCACAGCGGCTGCCGAGACCGCGTCGTTTGTGCTCGATCTGCCACCCTCAGTGTCAACGCTGTTGACGGTGACGGGATCACCAACTGGACAAGCCGCGAGAGGAGCAGGAGATGTTACTGTCTCCTGAACCTGCTGCACGGTCTTGTCTTCACGGCCGAGAGTCGTTGACGCTACAGCACCAGAAGTCTTGACGCCTTGCGGCTCTCTGGAAGCTGTGTGGGCCTGCTGAGCGCTGGCCACGGACGAGGAGGCACCCCGCCGCTGCCGAAGACGCTCCCGGTACAACGCCCACGTGCGTTTTGACTCTCGTTCCCGCGAGGCAACGAGTGCCGCTTCGGAGTCGCGGATGGCGCAGAGCCTTTCGATGAAATGGTAGTTCATCTCTTCAAAGGCCGCGTCGGCGGCGGACGAAGACTCACGGTGGGACCCCTTACGCGAGGCGGTCGCTTCGTTCGACCGCTCGCCCTTCCTGTCAGCATCCAGCTGGTCACACGTACGACCCGACATCCGAGGATGCCCGAGATCTCCGATAGAACC
>NAJN01000705.1:0-18444 GCA_005059845.1 Cryomyces minteri | reverse complement strand
CGTTGAGCATTAGCATGATCTGAAGCTCTCGCCGCCACTCGCACTCCGGTCCATCTGCGGCAAAGACCTCTTGCTCAAGCATCTTGCTCGCTTTGCGCCTATCTCGCTGTGACAGCCGCAGGAGGCCCTGACTCTGATGAACGCTCTCCTCGGTCATGATGTGCGTGCTGCGGACTCCCAGCCAGCGTATACTGGACACCGCCAAAGCCGCGTTCTCGTGGGCAAGGGCGAACGAGCCGTACTTGTAGGTTGATAGGATTCCGAGTCCATCAGGATCGAAGTCCACTAGTGCGTGCACTGGTGGCTTGCTGAAGCCGTTACGTGGGGACGGGAACGCGAGGAAGCGAAGTAGCGCCCTGGTCGCGATGTCTGGATAGCCTTTTGCCTAGAGTTTTCGAACTCAGTCATTTAACAACTCGTAAATCAGAGTCTAGAATCGCGGAGACTCCTCACTGTGATGATAATCCCCTGAGCCGCAATTTTGGTCCAAAATTCCGACGTCGCCAATGAACGAAAGGTGGCCTTGATATGTCAATGACTTCACTGAAATTGAGATACACAGACTGTGCAATAATCACTAACCTCTTTCTCGATTACGAGAATCCAGTGCACCTTTTCCATGGAGATACTCTGGATATCCTTCATATTCGGTACCAATAAACCTTCTCGATCAGAAGAGCCTTGCGCTTCGACTCCATCCTTCCGGTGAATGGTGAAAGACCCAGCAATCAGCCCTTTTGCAGTTGCGGTCTGGAAGATGCTGTTATTCGCACAGCCGCATAGCTCGGACAAATGGCATCCCTACCACGTTGAGAAGAGTCCTTGATACGCCAAACGTACAAGCAAGGTCATCCACGTAGTGATCAACAACTGACTGTTTGACGAACAAGGCCGGATCTCGATAATAAATATCCCTGATAGAACGATGACTAGTTAGGCCAAATGCTGACTGATAATTCAATGAGATATTCGTGACCTTTTAGTGATGACGACTTCCACTGTGAGAGCTTCATGAACGAGCTCGAGAATCCGAACAAGCAAAGCTACTCGACGCTTCAGCTTCGGCTCCACGTAAGATCCTATGACTAGTGGTTAGACGAACTAAATTTCCACGCTTCCTGAGCCGTGCTTCCGGGAAACGTGATGTCTTTTGTCCGAATACTACTTTCGGAAGTGACAATACGAGACTCTCCATCGAAGCCTCGTCCAGATATTGCAGACCGGATTTTTAGTGGAATGATGAGCCTGTCACCCCCATTGAGCAGAACGTCGGCGATCTTTTCGAATATGGATTCAATTTTGCAGAGCACATACTCCCTGCGTCTTTTAGCGATCTGACATTGACCCATGCGCGAGAGAAATGTTTGAGCTTACCTATCTCCTACTGCTCCTGCTGGCGATGACAGCGCCGGTTGTGCAGATGCTTGTGGAGCCTGTATAGGATTGCCACCACCATATGGGCTGCTCTCAGCAAGACCTGCGGAAACTGCACCACATTCACTGAGGTCACGACGAGTGTACGTTTTCACAGGCAAAGCAGATCCGCTGGAGATGTTCCGCGAGTACAGTGCTGCGTCTGTCAGTGACTCCTGCGAGGGGTCTTGCAGCAAAGACTCTTCGAAGAGCATATCATCAGATCCGCTGTCATCCATTGTAGTGATGACTGGCCTTGTTCAGGCGACAGTATCTGTCGGTGGTAGGTTACATGAACCAGAGACGCATCATCAACTTCAGGTACTCGTCAGTGTGAAAGCGTTACAGGCGGAGTTGACGAAGGTCCACACTGGACGTGTGGCTTGGTCCGTGCCTCTGACGGAGCTGATCTCCGAAACTTCGACTCCTCTACATAGCTGAAGGTAGCACAGCACTTTTGAGATTGCCTCAGTAAGTGCTCTGTACTCTCTCGTCGATACTAATTTGCTTCTCCACTTGATCGTATATGCTGTCTTGTGAATTGCCGCTTTCTCAATTACCGTACCAGGGCTCCCACGTTCGTACATGACTATCGGGCTGATATCGAACGCGTCAAGAACTGAGCGTCTCTGATCTGCTCAGCTATAGCAAGTCGTTTTATACGTTGACGGCATAGGTTTTGCCTGCTTGATCCCCACCTCAGATGATTTTCACAGCATTAGGTGACATGATCTCGTTTTGCAGCGTGGTAGTCGCCATTGAAAGGCAGATGTCTTCGAGGAATATAAAACCATGCCGCCTTCCCTAATTGAACGTCCCCACCGGAAATGCTCAGAGTTCTGTACTCTGTCCCCTCCGAACGAGCCTACCTTGAGACGTGTAAATTTGGATTCGCGGAACGTCCGACTGTGCCACGCGCAACGTTCATGCACCTGTGCCCGCGAGACTCCGCCGCTTAGGCAGTCATACCATAGAAGAAAAAAGCTTCGATATTGAGATACATGAGGTACAAGAGGCACTAGAGGCGCAGGAGGCACAGGAGGTACAGGACCCAGCTTTGCACTCGAAGGCAGCCGCACATTGGCAAGCATAGCCTAGATCGGTGGAATCCAGAGGGGGACCGTGACAGCATTGGTGGTCTTCAGAAACTGCTGGAACACGTCAAATTGTAAGTTCTTTTCGAGCGAGATCAAACCTATAGCCAATGTCAATCTCTTTGGCGACCGGTTTTCACTGTCTCCTTTCCGTCTTTGTTATACATGGAGTTCTTGATTAGGAGTATGGCGTTTTGGTTGACACTACGCTGAGATTGAGATTCACAGCCCTTGCGCTTGATTCCATTTGATAGCCGTTGCTCTTGTCATTCTTCAGTGCACCTCGCCAGCTTTGGTCATGACAAAGCCAAAGTACTCTAGCATGCCCCCTCCACCCGGCTCATCCGCTAAGGTTTCGACCTCTAACGTCCAGACGTCCGGTCGCTGCAGTAAGGGCTCGATGAAGTGAGGCTGCCGCCACGTAATGTACAACCACTTACCTCCCGGCCTCAGCACCCGTGCGATCTAAATCATACTCTCATCAGCAATTAGTTCGATGCGTTCCAGAGGCACATGTACTCTCAGCCTCATAGATTTGCGTAGAGAACATACTTCGTCTACATAAGCTTTGATGTTCGCTTTCACCTCGTCAGGCGGATCCCACAGCGACCCGTACAGCATGGCATCTAGTGTCGCCTTGTCGATAGCGACATCGTAACTGCCGTCCTCGAAGGCTAACTTCCGAACATCCATGACCACCCATTTCATTTCTGGGTGCTTCGCGCGCATGGCATCGATGACGATGGGAGAGAAGTCGACATTGGTTTGGTCATGGTAGGATTGGGAGTATAGATCGTAGGAGAGTGTCTACTACGCGGTTTGTGCCATGAGCTCGCTGTTTGCGCGCGTTTCATTTGGAGCCTTGTGATGTGGAGATCTTACGCTGTTGCCGCAGCCTAATTGTAAGATCCTGGGAATTGAAGATGCGGATGGGAGGTGCTTTGCAAAGAAAGGTGCAATCTTGCTGAAGGTGCGCAGCCAGTCGTATGTTGCAGCGTCTGGGTCATCGCCGCTGTAACGTGTATCCCAGTAGGCTGGATGGGCGAGCTCTTCAAGGGAGTCTTTGGGCATCTTCACCTTTGAAGGGAACCCTCGCAAGAGACGAATAGACCTACCTTACGGGTGAGTTCAACTCGGAGATGTGAAACGTTTGTCGTCGATCACGGACCGGGCCGAAGCGTTCGTTCAATGACGTGCGTTTTCTTTGGACGAACCCATCCATTCCAGGTTTCTTTAAAGCATCGAATTTCGAGTGTGATAGATCGAAAGGGCAGCTCGAAAGCTGTCGACTCTCGGCCATGTCTGGGCTTCGGACGTCCTTGCGGAGTTTCCTTCAGCATGCTAAATCTGCGCTTTTCAAAGCGAGCGAACAACATTCAAGTGGGAGTCCCAGTTTTACGTTTGTCATTGGCAACGAGTCTGCTGGTATGAGTTCGTAAGAATTAGACGATGTACGGCCCAGGTCATAGCTAAGTTGTTTCGAGGTTGATCAGACCTCGATTCTTTGACCAGCTCTCTCCTGTACGCCTACGTCCGATCCTGCAAGCCTCCGCCTGAAGCATTCACGTCCCTTTACATCCCTCTATTGAACATCCCCGCCCGCGACATAAGTCTCCGACCCGAGTTCCTTACTCTGCTTCCTCACGGCGACCTTGAACCTGGCAGTATCATCACTCTTGACGACTTTCACGCTGTCGAAGCGGGGCTGAGCCCCGAAGATACACGATGGATACTCGTGGACCACAACGCTCTTCAAGGCGATCTCGGTACAAAGTACGCAACTTGTGTTACTGGCGTAATCGATCACCATGATGATGAGGGTAAAGTACCAAGAGACACTGGCTGTGAACCACGCATCATCACACCCTCGGGTAGCTGCACCAGCCTCGTAACAGACTACTGTCGCCAGACTTGGGACTCGCTCTCAGACGGGGCAGTCCAGCCTGAGGAGCATCCTCATGAATATGATGCCCAACTTGCTAAGCTAGCACTGGCCAGCATCTTGATAGACACCACAAATCTCACGGCAAAAGGGAAAACAACAGAGTACGACATCAACGCTGCCATATATCTAGAAAGTAAGATACGAGATATTTCAAGCATGACTGTGGGCTTTGACAGAACGAGCTTCTACCACGAAATCGATGCGGCGAAAAAAGACATCGGGTCTCTGCATCTAGTGGATATACTCCGGAAAGACTACAAAGAGTGGACCGAACAAGGTGACCAGAAACTGGGCATCAGCTCGGTCGTCAAACCACTCTCGTTTTTACAGGCCAAGGCGCAGAATGAAGCGGACGATGTTCAAAGCGAGGACGAAGAAAGTCCCTTTCTCGCAGCCATCAGAGACTTCGCAAAAGACAGATCGCTGGACTTGTACACTATCATGACGACCTATACATCTGCTGACGAAGAGTTCCAGAGGGAATTGTTCGTATGGGCCCTCACCTCCAAAGCGGTGTCTGCAGCAAAGCGGTTCGTGGACGCTGCGAGTGAAGAGCTTGGCCTAGAAGACTGGTACGAAGCTCAATCGGTTGAGAAACTAAGTAGCAGTGAAGGAGACAAGGAATTCAGGAAGGTGTGGCGACAGGGAAATGTCGAACACAGTAGAAAGCAAGTGGCGCCGCTGCTGAGACACGCCCTGGCATGATCAGGCAAAGGCTGTGAGCGTATGGGTACACTGGACGTGTCTTCGACAAGCTAGGCGTGACACAATGGCTACAGCCAACGAACTGATCAGGCGTTACATCACAGTGTCATTTCATGTACTGCTAATGCCTGCCAGAGGCAAAGGAAGTGAAATGACAAATACACAATGGTCCTTTTCAGTGGGATTGGCGTGGAGCGATATTTAGGTATGTCTAAGTTCATCCTCACCTGCATCTGGCAACGTATCATAACATGCACCTCTTGCGAAGTTCCTGGTAGAATGCACGAGACTCAATGCGCTAGAAAAGGCAGTCCTCCATTCTACGGGCCTATCGCTGCGTTCACAGGCTTTCGGAGTAGTATGTTTGCTGGCCGCAGAACGCGAGCAAGACCAGTACGAGCTGTTGCGGTCCAAGTAGCGCCTGTCCAAGGCAATGGAGTGTGTCCAGTCAGCCACACTGTCTTAGTTACGAGATATCTTTGCAACTACATCAGTGGGTTCCTTTTCCTGACGTTTCTCGGTCTGTTGAAGAACCCATCTGGTTGTTGCGTAGCGAATTCGTGCGAAGAGAACCTGCTTCCTGCTCTTTCATTCGCTGCGGCGTCCATGCTGTCTCTCGAATTTGCTGGCAGTCTGTGATACCTCTACTGCAGCTGCAGCTGCAACCTACCTAGCCATATGGAGTGCGGGAGGCGTCCCTCAACCACTGCAAAGACAACTCACCCTGACCGCGCCCAGTCTCAGAGACTCGTGAAGACCAGTGTCGTCCTCAGAGATGCGAAGTCCCCAGCAATAGCCAGCACAACGAGTGGACTCGAGGAACACTGCGCCAGTTCAACAAGACACCGCCTGGGCGTGTGATTGGTCGCCTATTGCCCGACAATCGATAGAGTCCGGCAGAATACTCGAGACGCAGCTCTCATCCCAACCTCATGCAGCAAAACGCTGGATGCGAAGCAGGACGATGTTTTGAGCTGGTCTCGAGATAGCAGTCGATCAATATTCTATGGCGAGATGAATGGTCTTTCCAGCTCGCCATCGACACCAGTTCCTGACGCAACTCTTCGTATGTGCACTTGAATGTTTCAACACCTCATCTGCTCTCGTCTTCTATACGACAGCATCTTCACCAACAGATTTGGCAGGACTCTGTAGCACTACACGTACTGGCAATATGGCAGCATGCTGAAAGTACTCGCCGCTAATGTACACCATGTCTGCAGACCTGGCAGCCGTGTCACCTTCTCATGTCCAGGATTCACCCAAATTCCTCGCACCGTTTCCTTCCAACCGCCATGAGACTCCTCTGGAGATCTTGCCCGGCTCGCCTGGCTGTTCCAGGTCCCGCCCATTCATTCTGGAACTTGCAGAGATGGGCAGACAACTTGATAGGACGTCCGTGGACAGTGCTGGATCTCACACGCGTTCTGCAAGGCCGTCCACTGCGTCTTCGTCGAGCGGTAGGATGCCTACACCTCTTCTCTACAACACTCCGCACTATTCTGAACCCGACCTATCACCCAACCGACACACTGCAATCCCCACTTCGCTCTCTGAACTAGCCCGTCTGATACGACTTGAAAGACACCAAGCGAAACGTCAGAAGCGATCGCGAATACGACTGCATCGACTATTAGTTTCTGAAGCTCTCTCTTCGCGGTTGATTCGGTGTGGAGAATTGGCTCATAAAAGTCTTGTAGATGTCTTCCGTTCGGAGAGTCAGAAGGAGTTTGTGACCCTCTACGAAGCTGTCAACGATGTACGCAATTCATGCGATGCCATGCGACACTATGCGTCGCTGGATCCAGATTCACATGAGAAGAGTGAGAATGCGGCTCATGTTGATGAGACACAAAGCATTTCAACTTTCATGCACGAGATGCCTCCAGAGGTTCGACGTGTTCTACTCGAGTTTATTTCAGAGATCAGGAACAATTCAGAGTTTTTTGCCGACAGGATCGCAAACCTGTCTCAACAGCAGCTTGCTTCTTTCTTGTCTTTCCGTCAAAGTCTTGATCCTATAGATTCTGTTATAGCTCATACCGCACCAGGGAAAGCTACAAGTGGTAGCTCAAAGTGGCCAGTGCGCAGGTCTGTGGAGCATCTACTTTCTTTTCAGAGACACGATCCTTTTTCTGCCCTCTTGTACACGGTGTTTGCGAATTCCTCAGGATCAAACTCGACGGAAGACTTTCGCAGGACCGACACCTGGGCTACCGCTTGCGCCAAAATCATCACACAACAGAAATTGGGTAGCGACAAGTTCATCATGATGGTGCTAGATGCTTGGGCTGGGATGCGTGAATGGTCAGGCAAGGCAGGTCTTGATCTGTTCCTAATGGAGGTCCTTCAGCATGGTGCATTCCTTTTGGAGAGGGACGGAAACGTTTCAGTGCGACACGGATCGCAAACTGCCGCTATGCCTCCTATCATGGACACTCCCACGGCGGACGAGTTCTTTGACAAGGCTACCATGAGACTGTTCGAAGTTCTCGGCGCTGAGTCTGGTGCAGGAGGCATCCCCAACGGCGCTTTAGAAATCGGATCTGCCATTGTCCGCAAGCTTGAGAGCTCCAAGAAACATCGCATAGCCGTGCCTTACTTTGTAGTATCCCGATGGTTCTTCTCTTCGTTCTTGTTGAGTGCCATCGTCTACCCGGAGGTACGATATCATTATAATGATGGGGGAAGGGAACTGACATACAACAGACGCAAGGAATTATGACAGGCTACCACATCACTGATGATTCGCGGCAACGAATCTTGAGGGTGATTGCTACTCGAGCACAAAAGATCGTGCTGGACATGACGTACAACTGGTCAGTGGGCTCTATCTGTCTGAACCACGTCTAACCATAAGCTAGGAAGCAAGCTATGCCTGTCCCCCCAGAAGCCCGCAAATATGTCGAGCAGATGATATCGCTATTCAAGAAACCCCTCTCATTGGAGTCGACACCGCTCTTGATTCCAGCAAACGCAGGGGCTTGTCTTGAAGGAACGGATGGTGACCAACCATACCTGATGATGTGCCCTGCGGACTTCATTACCCTTGTCAAAACACTCTTTCCAGAACGTCGGCCTGCTTCCATGCAGATGGACAATGACTTCTCTTTCAAAGATCCGTCATCTCCGGCATCTTCGGTCTCAGGGATGTCACTCCTCCAAAGCAACTCGTGTTATGGCGATGGTAGCTCGGTGTCGAGTCTTGGTGCTTCGTCCAGAACGAGCGATACCACTTCGCGTGACCCGCTGGTGGACTTCCTCGGCCGTACTCCGGACCGTAAGTTGTCTATGAACTCTGACGAAAATCGTTATCGCAGCTCAAAAGACACAACGGTTGAGGACTACGGACGAAAATTGAGAGCAGCTTGCACCGAAATGGCTCGCATACTTAGCACTGATGCTGTTACTGGTTCTTGTCATCCTTGTGCAGAGCGATGGACAATACTTCACATCTCACCAGACGGAAAGGAAATCTCTGTCCATCAGACTCAGGATGAAGGGAACGGGTATGACACCGAGGACGAGGTTCTGGGCCCAGGACACAAAGCTCAAGGTGTTGCCGAGGAGATCGATTCAAATCGTACCTATCATGAGCTGAAGCACGGGATCACGAGCTTACTGGTGGAGTATGATGTCCCTGATGGCCTTTCAAGATCAAACGGATCGCAGGTTGTCTCCGGTTGGTTGCCATCGTATCGACATGGTATAGAGATCCCGCACAATGATCGCGGGCCTGGCACAGTACCAGTCATGAATTGTCTTCACTCCGGCAATGAACCTCCTTCTTCGGGCACCACGCTAAAGGAGAATCGTGGAAACTCCCTGCCGTCTCCTCTAGTTGAAATGCTGGAGGCAGCAGCACGCCAATGTCAAGAGCGTTCTAACTACGTTGACAGCCACCGATGGTTCCGAATACTACAGCAGCTTTATGGTGTAGCACCACCTTCACTAACATGTGATGGTCATGCAGCGCTGATCAATAACTTCGCCCGGGGTTATCGAGAATCCCTTGAAGAATCTGCCAAAGTCATTACAAAGTGCGAAACTTGGTCCAATTGGCTTCTACAAACTCAGAGCCTCTGCCGATCAAGTATAGAGAACATGACGCGTGGTATGCAAGCTCTGCGTGACAAATTCTGGTATGCCACAGACGTCAGAAACTCAGCTATCTACGAAGAAGCAAAGAACGTTTCAGTGGCACTTAAGGCGATGAGTCAGCCGACCAAAAATCCTGGAGCCAGCAGCAGCGCTCCATCTAGAATACGACATACATCTAAGACGTCTGCGTCAAACGTGCTGCTTAGAACAGAAGCTCAAACCTTGAGTACAATCGCCGCGAGCCCTTGTCATGGTGGTCCAAGCAAACTAGCAGACGAGCAGGCAGAGTCGACCTCAAAGTGGTTAACACAGTCCGGTATAGAGAATTTCTGTGGTGGAGAAGAGAGGATTCACAGGTTCTGCCTCGAGATAGAAAGGTGCGTCAACAGATTAGTTGGCGACGGCATTCTGGACGGCCCGGTATTGTGGTGTAGTGGGCTCTACGTGAGAGATAAGGCCATCCTCGAACAAGAGCGACAACGAGGAGACCTGTTATACTCTGATTTCGAAACCCTGGGCCTTAAAAGTGGCAAAGGTGCACCTCATGATCCGAGATCGGCATTCTGTCAGACGAATTTCACTCGACTACCAGTTCCACAGGACCTTCAGGCAATATCTTACAATGACGGATCGCATCGAAACCTTGACTCTACCAGCTGGAGCACAGGAAGAGCAACAAGTACCACGAGTGCTGGGGAAGTCTTCGAGATTTCGAACCCCTTTTCCGAGATCGACGTCTCTACAACGTTCTGGTCGCCCTTCCTGACACAAAGGCAGCCTCCTCCTCGAGGTGGACTCCGAACAGCACCTCTGTCGATGAACAGCAGAGCAGCACACGTTTATGTCTCAGGAAGTGGAAGAGAACACAAAGTCGCCTTCCTCTCAAATCTAAAGCAGACCTTGATTGGCCTTCTACTAAGTGATCTCGGCTCGACTGTCTTTAGCAGAGGTAGCGAAACGGATGATTGGCTGGCCAGTGCGCTCGGGCAGGACTGTGTCGAGCAGCTAGAGGGTGAAGGTCGCCAGCTTAGAGGGTTGGTGTCGAGGAGGCGCGCGAGCAACTCAGAAAGTCCGTCGAGTGTAGGTAACGAATCGTCATCCTTTAATGTACCTGAGGAGCAGACAGTCGACCGGGCAGATACACCGGTACCACATTTCACCTTGTTGGATCCACCGCCCGCTTCTACCCACTCCGGACCGCTGGACGGTCTGAACCCTTATGTGAAAGAAATATCCGGGGAAGGAGATTGTAGCGGGAACAACTTTCCATACAATGACGCATTTCGGCACATGCTGCATAAGTTTGCTACGCATCCGAACCCTTACTCGAAACTACAAGCTCTTTACGAGCTGGAGCTTATGATAACTGCATACTTGACATCCAACTTCCTCGAAGATTCACACAGTGCACGAAATCTCACATCTGCGGTTCGCCAGCCCTCGGAACCGAGCCTTTTCGCTCAGCCCGGCTCCAGGGAGGCTTCCGTGGCTGACAGCCGTTTACCTGAGCTCAAGCGAATCGTTGAGAGCAGTAGACTCGAAAGCGTTCAAACCACCACCCCACGCGCAGAGTCAAGTGCGACTCCCTCGCCATTCCACAGCTCTACTAGCAGGCGGCAGTACGTGGGCCCACCCTCGACCGACCAAATCATTGAAGTGTTGCAGGACCTCTTCCGGAGCGTGGATGCTCGGCCGAGGACTCTCTTCCGAGACTTACAATACATAGCGTCTTTCGTGCCAGCGCAACTGCTGGACAAGACAGCCCACGGGAAGGCCTTCTGGGACGTCGGTCTCGCGGCGCTCAGCTTGAAGCGCGATGTGTGCGAGATCATGGTCGAGATGGCGGACCGCGTCGTGGCGTACCACACGAGCAACCGCGGTCACTCTCAAGTGTCGTCCAGCGCCCAACGACAGCGCGATGCAGCGATCTTCAGTCCAACGCCAAAGGCCAACACCCCACCAACCACAGCCGGCGCCAACAGCGACGCCATGTCACGCTACAGCATGTCGGACGCGGCGTGCCTGCTTCAGATCAGCGCCAAAGAGGGCGACTGCGTGGCGCAGCGCGAGCTCGCCACCTTCTATCTCACCCACCCGGAGCTCGTGCCACGAGTCATGCTTCCCCTGACGCGGCCGCGCGACGTCTTCAAGGCCGAGCTGGAGAGCCTGTGGCGGAGGAACGAGGACCCGACGAGGTGCGATCCGATGACCATGTGTGTTGCACAGCACTGGATGGAAGCGAGCAGCAGAGGCGGCGACAGCCTGGCGAAAAAGTATTTGCGCGCCAGGGACGAAATCGAGAAGATCCCCTGAAGCTGTGGCGAGAGCAGACCGAGCATTCGACTCCCGAGCAGAAGTGCAGGGCGGTGTCTGAAACCGCCGTGGTCGGTGTGGTCGTCGCGTGCGCCGTGCTCTTGCGTTACGAAAATTCATGCTCTCTTTCGTTTACTCTATGCTCTCCATTTTCTCTGAGCTACAGTCGTTCGTATGCGAATCGGGGCCGAGCAGAAGTCTTGCAGAGGATTATGCCCACGTCGTGGACTTTACAGTCTTTCAAAGGGTTCCTCATCTACTTCGTCGCCATGTACCTTGAATTTCTTCGTTCGAACATCCTATCTGACGTCTTTGTAGTTGCTTACATGCATCGTTCATATGGTCAGAGGGATACCCAATAGTCATACTTATCGCAGACATTAAACACACTATATATCTGAGCCACCGCCGCATTGATTCTTCGTGGGCATGCGCTACCCAACCGTGATATCAGTCAGGTATATGACACATTGCGCCATCCGGAGCCCGTCTTTAACAAGAGGGGGTCTCCCAGTACTGGCAAGATTTAGACAAGTGTGCATTTTGTGAGCTCAGTCAGGCCGAAGCCAACGTCCAAAGCAATCGGGCGAGTGAAGTCGACAAACCCACAAGAAACCTCCGTCTCCGTGCTGGCCATATGCCGGCATCTCGGTGAAGATGGTCGCGACAGCGATAGGTTGGCTGAATCACCCGCGCACGAGGGCGTGCGAGCTGTCGGGGCGCCCTCGCGTGCGTGGCTAGGCTGCTTGAAGGTCATGACCTGGGACTACTTGAGACACCGAGGAAGGCTGTTTGAGGTTGGCGACGCGCGCTACCCACATCGCATTCACAAAGGCCATGCACTCGAACTCTAGCGCATGTTGCCGTGAAGACGTCGATGCGCAACATTGGGCGCCACTTGGACGGGCGTTTCTCGAGCCCCACACGTCGATGGTTGCCTTCGATGGTGTCACCGCGAGCGCGGTGGGATGACAACGCTATCGGGTTGACGTAGTTCCGATGCGAGGCCGCCGCCGGGTGTGTATATCGTCGATGCGCATCGCTCACCTGCCTTGGCGACTGCTGTGAGCGTTGCAGGTCCCATTTGTTCGGGACATGCGACCGTCCTCAGATGGGGCCTGGCCGGACCCCCCGCAGCTTCCTACTCAACGGTCGATGGGCACACGATCGCCCGATAGCTCGCATGTCATGCTGGTCGGTCACTCGACGGTCTACTTTGAACAATGGCGGTTTCGTCTCTGAAAGATGCTCGTCGCGCGAGACAACATTCAGCTAACTTGCAGGAGTCGGGATCATGCTCCGCAAGGAGGCTAAGATAGTCCGTTGATCGGCGCAGGCGAGGCTGGCTACTCCGACATCTAGGCCTAGAGATTCTGCTAGAGCACTGCGAGACTCGGCTGCCAGCGAATGAGGTATTAAACTCTGGAGTGGAATCGATGTGAAGAGTCCGTCGTTACGGCTTCGTGTAGGCAGGGCAGACACATCCTCGGCCCCCCTTCGACGGGTGTCCTAGGGGTTAGAGAACCAGTCGGTCGTGAGGTCCAACGTTGTGACGGGAGGCTCTGCAGATCCGATGGTGGCCAATGAGATCATTGTATGGAAGGCCGCTGTCGAATGACGCACCTAGAACAGGTACGTCCCGTCACCCCTAATACACTTTTGCGACTTCCGACCACTTTTGTTCGCTTGTTGTCGAGTGACTGGAGCCTTTGGCTGCTGTAGGCTGCCTCCAACGTCAGCCGTTCTTGCTGCGCTGTGGTGCTCTCGGGCCTCTACTATGCGTTGCCCACGCAGAGTGAGACGCGTAGTACGCTCGTTGACGAGGTAGCGCTGCAATCAACAACGCCCACTGTGTCTCTGACGTTGTAACCTGGGACTTTTGAGCGGTTCGTTCGTTCGGGCACTTGAAGGGTGCTCCGCTCCAACAGTGCTATGAGCTGGGAGGACATCAGCTGTGTGTGGACAGGTCGGAGTACTTTCGAACCTCCACAGAGATTGCTGGTGACCTGTTCCATTCCCGAACCCAAAGCAGTGACGCAGTGTGGGGGAAAGCGAGTGAAGATTCGCTGCTGGAGAGTCGATCAATGTCAAACGATCAACGGTCGTGCCAACTTGCCAGGGAATCTCTGCGTCGGGCATACGAGAGTACTCCGGCGAGCGACCTTCAGCCGTGACGCTCTCGCGCTAGTGTGCAACCCACATTTCCCTCGAGAAGGGGTCCGAGATGATGTAGAGTCGTCCCAGTGTGGTCAAGGATCGGTGCTGCGGCTCAACGCGCACCAGCCAGCTCCAGAAGACCCTTCTTTCCCTCATGCGCCGCAAATGTTGCCTACCCTACCTTAGCTTATTCGCTGGAGTACATTCCGACGGTCGCGAGACCATCCTCCCCGGCGGCTCGCGATTTTCGGCCTCATCCCGGAGCTCCAACTGACGGCTTCTGTGCAGGATGACGAGCTCGCCCCCGCGGCAGTCAGGCCACGGCGCGGGGAAGGAGCAGCCTTGGACGTTGTTACCCAAGGCACTCGAGTACGCTAGTCCACACAGGTCTCCCATCTCGATCGTCCCAGCCGTGGAGCCAGGCGAAGGGGCGAACCTGTCTTGAACTTGAAACTTCCCCTCGACCTCATCAACGCTCTCATCGCGCTCGTCGGCAGGATGGCGCCTGGTGGGAGACGACTCCGACTCCAACCCCAATTCGCCGGTCGCGATGACGAAACCCTGCAATCTGATCGTCGGCCGGAGAAGGCTCCCTCCGCGCCGCCGCTCTCGAACTCCGCCAATGAACGACGTCGCCAACATGTGCGCTTGCGTCAAGCCTTGGACCCTGCCTCACCGCGCAAAGGCTTGGCGGAGGCCGGGCAGGCAAGCGGAGCCGGCCATCGTGGTGCAACTCGTCAGGGTCCTGTCGTGCCGTGCCTGACATCACTCGATCTGCAGGAAATCCCCAGCCGTGGTTAGAGATGGCACTAAGGCAGCTGGCTGGCCTGACGCTCTCCGCTGCCTGTCGACCAGCGCTGCGCCCACTCACATTTCACACGCCCCGGCCGACACGGGGAGCAGGGCGTCAGCGTTGGAGCCGCTAGGCTGCTCGCTACCGCCAGCTGCAGTTGTCGCACCGCTTGTGGCGTGCAGCGATATCATCCTCTGCTGATCTTGCCTGCGCCGGGCATGTGTGTGGTGTGCCTGCTCACGATAGCTGCACTACCTTGCTGCAGGGCAAACACATATAACACCAGGGGCCCCGAGTCGAGTGGAAGGATGTCCTGCATCCACCTAATATCGAACATACCCGTCGCTCGGCCACTCGACACCCTCATCGCCCAAGTTTCCCGAGCCTTCTACTTCCCACACGTAGTCGCAGCCCACAAAGTCGAACGTCCGCCTCCCAAGACCTACACCACACGCGACATGGCAACTCAAACAACAAGCGCCTACGTCCAGAGCGGATTCGCAGAGCCCGGGGCAGCCCAGCACAATTTCGTGCAGCAGTTCGACCTCGACAACCCCGACCAGGCCATGGCGACTTACGCTCGGTGTGTCCAGCCCGCCACCCACGCCTCAAATCAAAGCACTAACACCAACACCAGCATCATGCACCAACACACCAAGCACCAATACGACATGGCCGCCTCCTCCGCCCGCCGACGGTCAAGCGCCCCGTCATCCGGCATGGCCACGCTGGCCCACGAGACGAGCACTGCCTCGGTCGGCTCAAACGACTCGTAGGCAATCTGCCCACGAACACTCCTCTCCACACCACCAACATCGAAGCACGAACGAGCGCTTCACTTGCTCCAACCACCACCACCACCTCGAACACACGCAGCCGCTGGCGCACCAGCCGGTTCTTCCATCACCACATTTCCCAGCGGGCTCGGCGTTCGCTGCATTTCACGGGACCCCGGGGGGGTCGGCTCCGCGCGCACTATGGCTCTGGCGCGATCGGGCGGGTCCGACAGGCGTATTCGGGGACACGACTGACAGCTGGCACCCACGGCATGGTTGTTGTATCCGCGCCTTGCATTACGGACTAAAGGGGGGGTTAACAACAGGCGTTTGTTTGGGAGCATGGTGTCGCGTGCCTCCATAAATAGATCGTATCGTATATCGTATCGGATCGAATCCTTATCAGATCACACCCTGCGAGACGCCCACATCACACCCACCAACACCCCGCCCCCAAACTAAAAGCGCCGCGTGCCCTCTCGATCGTCGAGACAACGTCACCGCTGCAACGACAATCCCCACCGCCGAAGCCCAGCCCAGCCCAATCGAACCCCCGATCTCATCCTCGACTCTCAAGCCCCCTACCCCCCCCACCGCCTCGCAACGCCCCTTGCCAACCCCCTCCCACACACTTTCCGCACCTCACGCCTCCGCCCTCCCCACTCTCGCCCGCACGACCCCCTTCCAGCCCATCCCGATCCCAACCCAATCCGCGCCGCCCAGCAGCTTCCCCCCGCGACTCGACGCGGCGACGAGCAGCCGACGCCGACGCCGTGAGAGAGCGCACGGACGGGCGCGAGGGAGGGAGGATGTGCGGGCCACGGACTGCAGCGCTGCGGTGGGACGACTGTGCGGTCCCGCGCGCGCGCGCGCTGACGGCGCGGTGGAGGCGGCAGGCGGGGGGTTGGGGTCTTCTGCTTGCCGAGTGCTCTGTGGCGACGACACGGGGGCTGGGTGGCGACTCTTAGGTGGAAAGGGGGGGAGGGGGAGGCTTAGGAGGGGTCGGTTTCATCTTGTGTCTGTGGTTTCTCGGGAGTATTGCTACGCATAAAGGCATTGCGGTGAGGCTTCTCGAACGGGTATGTGGATGCTGAGGGCGGTGGATCATTGTCCGCCGCGTGTCTGGCTGGGGACGTTAAGATAGCTAGGTACGAATGCCGGACGCCTTTATCGCTGAATGCATACCACGTCACAGCATGATAGACGAACGGACGAACAAGCACGCTGCAGGCGAAGTGTGGAGAAAAGCGCCGTGACGACGCCGCGTCGGCAGCTCTGCGGTTTGAGAAGGGTTGGGGGGAAGGACAGATCTGCCTCTACAAGCCGTTGTCCTTCTTGAACTTGTCCCAGGCCTCGTTGAGCGTGCTGAAGACGGCGGCGCCGATCATGCGCTGCCGCGTCGTCGCCGATTGCGGCATCTATCGTGACCAGTCAGCTCAGCTCCTCTTCCCGCCCACAACGATCTCGGCACAGAACAGCGGCCGGACCGGCATGGCCTTGTACGGCACGGAGGAACACTAGCAGGGGTTTGCCCAGGGGCCGACTCACCTTGTCCGGGTGCACCTTCGCGATCGCCCTCATGTACACGACCTTGACCCGGCCCGGCAGCACCAGATCCGCCATGCCCACCTTCTTCCACCCGGCCTCCGGCCACAGCACGCCGTCGAGCGAGCCGAGCAGCGCGCGCAGATTGTCGCTCTTCGTCCCCTTCCACGCCGCGAGCTGCGCGTCGACGGCGTCGGTCAGCGCGAACTTCTCGTCCTCGGCCCGCTCGGCGGCCGCGTTCGCCGCGCGGAGCTTCGTCACCGCTTCTGCCTCCGCGGAGGTGGCGAGAGCGTGCGCGCTGGCTTTGGGCGTTGGGGGCTTCTTCGTCGTCGCTGGGGGCGGGCGGCGCGGTGCGGGCGTGGGAACGCTGCGTCGGGCGTCGACGCCGTCGTCGCCGCTGCCTGCGGCCTTCTCGGTTCTGTCTCGTCCCTGAATGGCGACGCCGCCGCCGACTCCGGCGCTGATGGCCTCTTTCCAGACGGCGGCCGCAGCGTCCCACTTCTCGAGGTGCTCGAGTGCCTCGGCCTTGCGCATGAGGGCTTTGGCGAAGAGGTCTTTCATGTCCTTGGCTGCTTCGCCGTTGCCGAGGGCGATGGTCTCGCCGTCGCCGCGGGAGACACCGATGAGCGCTATGGCGGCGTCGGCGTCAGCGACCGCTGCTTTGGAGTCGCCGTTCTTGATGGAAGTCAGAGCACGGTTGCACAGGACAATGATGGCGATGGGGTGGGTTGAAGGGAGCGCAGACAGCGCTGCTGTGTAGTGCGTGTGCGCGGTTGCGTAGTCTCCGCGTTTGAAAGCTTCGGATCCCTTCTCACGGCTCGCGGATGATGCTGATAGAGCCGTTGGAGATACGGAGGGAATCTGGCGTGGAGGTGCTTTCGGCCGAGGGGGAGATCTCGGCCTTGTTGGAAGGGGAGTGGTGGGTTTTGACGAATTTGTGGAGGGAGCTGTGACAAACGGACTGTCCGCTCGTAAAGAATATGAGTCGGTACTCGAGATTCGGTAGGATGGAGGCGTCTGGGACGAGTTGAGAATGTCTAGTCCAAGGTCTGGCGCAGTGGATTTCGGAGCCTGCTTCTTCCGCCTGGCTGGACTTACGTAGGCTTGAGAAGACTGGTCTTCTACTTCTTGTCGACTTAGCTTTGCTGCTGGCCGCCGGTCTGGCGGCTGCTGCTGCTGTTGCTGCTGTAAGATGCGCGGATGTTGAGAGGACGGCCGGTCTGGGAAGCCTTGTGCCGGCGATCGACCTCGTGACGGAGAGTTTGTGTTTATTGGGAGTGGCCTCGTCTGAGCTTGCCGGCTGAATTTCTGGGGTGGAGCACCCCCGGACTCTAACATGAGAGCCTCATCGGTCATATTGCTTTGCTGTAGCTCTGTCCTCCTAGATCGGTCGAGCTCAGCGGCTTGTTCGGTAGGTTTCTTGCTCGTGGACCGGGCTGAATCTGCGCTGGCATCCCTCATCCACTTGGGTTGACTCGAATCACTCTCTTGTTGAAGTTCTCCAACTGCTTTTTGCATCTTCTTCTGCCCGGTCCTCCATAAAGAGTTCGCCGACTTGAAAAAGGTGCTACCAATCTCTGAGGCGTACTGGGTAACAACTTT
>NAJN01000704.1:0-18449 GCA_005059845.1 Cryomyces minteri | reverse complement strand
CGATACCGCAGAATACGATCGACCCTGCAGCCATCAGCGCGTGTTGTATAACGACTCCAGCCACGCCTACCCAGGTTCGCAAGGTGTCTGCCACGACTCAGTGGTATGCCCGTGAGTTGACAACCGCCATATCCACTCCCGCCTCTTGACGGTGACTCGCCGAAAAGCTGCATGTCCTCAGTCAGTAGCTGAAGCGGTGTAATCGGTCCGTCGCAGGGTGCGGTGACTGGTTGTGTAGGTGAACGTACGTTGCAGACTGGTAACGTGGACGCAACATCTCCGGTGTCTCGACAGAAGTTCTACGCAGAACTGCGTGTTAGCGTCTCATTCCTCTATGCCTTGGGGATGTGCAGTTCTTCCTCTTCACTCACATGAAACTTCCCATATGCCGTCGACATGGCTGAGATTGAGGTCTGATGTTCGAGGTGTGCTAATCACGCGCTGCTGGCGAGAGAGCGAAAGGAGCGGAAAGTCGCAGCAGCAACAGCGTAGTGGGAAGTCGCGCTTCAGGTGAGCGTCCAGCCAAGTTTGCTCTCCAGCGACAGGCGGAAGGATTGCCTGATGGTTGATGGGTGGGTGGGAGCTTGTGTGGCAGTGCGCTTCCTCAGATAAACAGGGCCCAATCTCCAGGGACCTTGCCGCCGTGGAGCGGTCGCTGTGAATGGGCGAGCGAAGGGAACGGGAATTAAACCCAGAGTGATTTAAGGCTCGTTTGTGTCGATCTCTCGGCAACGGTCGGTCTCACGCGTGGCCAGTGGCGAGGGAGGGAACGACGGGCTGCGCTTAGGGTTGTCACTACTGAGCGAGTGTGGAGAGCGCGAGGGCGAGAGCGAGGGCGAGAGCGAGAGCGAGAGCGAGAGCGAGAGAGAGGGACGAGATGGGAGCTCGTGGTGATTGTTTCACGAGAGACAGCACGCGGATGGGCGCTGGTGCAGGGGCAGCTAGTTATTCGATTCAGGAGAAGGCCCCAGCCATCCTGCCTGCCACCGTATTCGTTTTAGCTTCATGCAAGACACCAAGTGCTGCAGCCAGCGCAGGAGCGCACGAGCACCCCCTACTAATCCACCCTACAGCAAGTTAATTCCAACCCAGCTTGGAGAGTTTGCAGAGTAGTGTACCGTCAAGTGACTCGGCGACCAGGCAGTAGTTGGGATGTTATGCACCGTCAGTCTTCACTGCTCTCACTTCAATACGACGTGCTCCGCTATATCTGAGGGAGCCCTGTAGAGAACCACATGTCGTTTCCATCTCTGTGTAGTGTTCTAACACGCGTCGCACTACATCAACCCAAAGATCCAAAAAACGGGATATCACTGAAGGTGCACGACCAAAGAGCGTGCATGGCAAGAAGAGGCTGGAGGACTTTGTGTGCGGACGCAGATGAAGAGACTAAAGACCATGTATTCCCGCACGGCAAGGCAACGCGCTTCCCAGTTAACGTTGCCTGCGTGGTGAGCATTGATTTTGTACGACCCAACATTTTCTGATGGTCGGCGAACATGAAACCTCCACTACCATCCTCGTCGACTGCCAGAGTCTACTGCGCGTGGTGCTTCCACCACGTAGGTAACACGGGCTGAGGAGTGCGGTCCTCTACAGTCGCGTTCCCCATGGAAGCAATCTGTAGACCTTTACCGCGGTGCGGTGGAAGGGAGGTGAGAGAAAACCGCCTATAGCGTGGCAGTGGAGAAGTAGTACTGGTCCCACAAGAACTCGTAGTCTTCGACGATGCCACCGACCATGTCGAGCAGCGGCTTGTTGCGGAGTGTGCCGGTGATTGAGTGGATCCACGTCCTATTTCACGATTCTGTCAGCGCTTGCTCCACGTAGTGAGGACTATTGCATCGAGCAGGCACTCGCAAGACGATTGTAACAACTCACTTAGTCACGTTCTCATAGAACGCCCCTCTCATCACCCACCATCCCAATCCCCATCCTCTCTTCCGCAGCTCCTCCTTCTCCAGCCCCGTAAGTCCACGCAGACCGCCGGCCCTCCGCTCCTGCAGATCGCGCTTCGCGAGCTGTCGCGCGCCATACTCGATACTCAGGCCCAGCAGCCACGGCTGCCAGCTCTTGCGCCCTTCCGGGCTGCGGCTCCAGTACTGCATAGCTAGCGCGTAGACCACTGGCCGGAGGATGTATACGACTTCTGCGAGCTCGCCTTTGCCGGTCACACGATGCAGCAGGGCTTTTGGCGGTTTGATGTCGTCGGCTGTAAGGACTTTGGAGAGGAGGTAGGAGGATATGTCTGCAGAATCTGGGAGTGTAGGCAGGGATAGACCGGTTCGTGGCATTGTCCAGGCAGTCTCGGCGGAGTGTTCGGAGGGTGGAGAGGCTGTCCCGTAGCCGCTGTCGTTCGATGAATCTCGCTCTTCCAGTGCGGCAGGGTCGATCTCCCTCTCGGGTAGTGGCGGTGACAGTAATGGTCGTGAGTTTGTAAGGCGCAGCAGCAGTAGCCGGCATAGCGCTTTGGTTGCTTCAAGTAGTACTACGGCACGCCACCGCGTCTTCTCGCCTCGTCGTTTCGCGGTCATTTCCAGAAGCAGCTCGGTGTATTGGATCATCTGAAGAGTGACAGCAAGGCGCTTGTAGGTCGGCGAGTTCTGTGTCCAGAACCGAGTGTAGCGATTGTGCGGCGATGGGTGTCGCTTGGAGAGGCTATGAGCAAGGGCGCGGGATAAGAGAGAGTCATGGTAGAGGGAGAGGAGTTGGACGGAGGTGTGGAGGGATTCGGAGGCGATCTCAGATTCTCTGAAACGACCTAAGACACTGTCAGTAGGTATACTCGTATGCAGTAGGAGTGAGAGCGAGCATACCGGGTATGATGTATATTAAGGATCGCAATGCGCTTTCTATCTGGCTTACGGCGCTCGCATTCTTTGCGATGAAGTCGCCGTACATATTCAGCCATTTCGGTGGCATGGAGAGGGCTTCAGATGTCCGGCCTGAGGCCTGTCGATAGAGATCGATGGCGCCCATCGTGATGGAGAGAGGGTTGCTGTTGGCTGTGAGGCTATCAGGGCGTGTTGACGTCGCTGGCAACGCATCCCCATTCCCGTTCCCCAGATCAGATGCAGCCTCGGCCCGTTCGATGGACCGCTTTCTGCCCTGCCCTCTGGCTTGCTCGTGCTTGTGCTTGTGCTTGTGGAGCTTTGGATGTTGTTAGGGAAGACTCATTAACAACAAGCCCGCAATGGACACATCGGCTTCCTTTGCTCACGATTGCAGTTCGCTAGATGAGCCACATGAGCCATACGGGGCTGGTATTGATGACCACGCAGTAGACACCGGAGACGCCGCTCCTGCACCTCCACCTGGAACTTCTACCTCTGCAAAAGGACCAGCACCTAGAAGCAGCTCCTGGCCAGGCGCGGGCGGCGAGTAAGTGTGTTGCAGAAGAACTCCCATCCAGTAGATACAGATCGTAATCTCCGAGTTTATGTTTCACGAATGATCACCGCCCATCCAGCACAAGCCATCAAGCACTCAATACAACCTGTTCAAGACTTTTGTTGTGTCTGCTCATGACCCCCTTCCATTGTTCTTAATGAACGGATTTCAGCAAGCAAGTCCATGCCGAAAGAAAAGCATCTCCACGTCGTCTTCGTCGTGGTCATCCTTTCCTTCTGCTACATCCTCGATCTCTTCACTACGCCCTATAGTATTCTCCAAGCGCGGCAAAACTGAGCTTCCTTAGCCTACCGGTAGACGAGGTTGCTCATCTACGTTCGCAATGGGAACAGAACTATACAGGCCATGCTATGCCACCTCCACCACCGGGAATTTACCCAAGCCGTGACGCACTGGTCGCTGCGGGAAAAGAATTCGCGAAGAAGAACGGCTATGAACTGGTCATCGGGCACTCTGCCAGGTCTCAGGTGAGTGAGGACTAAGCTGATGGCCAGAATATTGCTACAACTTCAGATGCTGACGTCATTATAGGGTGAGCCATCGCGAGTATGGTTGACGTGCGAGCTTGGAGGCAGGTAGACGAGCAAGTACCAGACGATCGCTCTAGAATACAGCTGACCTGAATTTCCGCAGGCAAATACGCTAACACGCACAAGCTCCTTCCTGAGCAGCGCAAGCGTAAGCGGAGTAGTCGCAAAACCGACTGCCCCATGCGCGTTCTCGGACAGAAGAAACGTTTCGAAGACGGCTGGGTGATGACCGTGAAATGTGCCGAGCACAATCACGAACCCGTCACGGGTGTCGCCTCACCAGGCGCCTCCCCTTGGCCTGAACTGGAAGAGGCACTATCGAATTGGCATCAAGCGTGCTTGGTGCAGGGCATCAAGGTACATGGGAATACTATCAAAGCGAAGGCTATCGAGCTTTGGGGTATCATGCCTACGTACTGCGACTCTCAGATACCTGGTTTCGGAAGCGGCTGGCTCGACGACTACAGGCGGCGACACGGCTTCTCAGCCCGGACCATCATGCCAGTTACCCTTCCGAAAGATTCAGCAGAGAAGCCGGTACCGCAAGATGCCGAAATACTGCAGTATTCCACTACCACGGACCTGAGTCGGCAGGATGCGGAAACCGACACCGTCGCGGATCCCAACTCACTGTCACTGATACTCACCGACAATGAGCTCATGAACTCGGTTAAAGCGTACGTCCGCGAGTACATGTCTCTCTACGACGCCTCACACGACTACAACCACGTCCTGCGCGTCCTCGCCCTCTCCACCCGCATTCTTTCATCGGAGCAGTGCGACAACCCCACCATATACTACGACACCGCCGCCGTCTCGCTTGCCGCCCTCCTGCACGACGTCGGCGACCACAAGTACGTCCTCCCAGGCCAAGACGCCTCGAAGCTGATCGCCGAAGTCCTCTTCTCGCGCGGCGCCTCCACCTCCCTCGCCGACAAAGTCCAGTGCATCTGCACGCACGTCTCGTACAGCGCCGAGATCAGGAACCCGCCCCAACTACGAAAGGTGCTCTCGCAGCACCCAGAACTCGCCATCGTGCAGGATGCAGATCGGCTGGACGCGATCGGCGCGGTTGGTATTGGGAGGGCATTTACGTTCGGCGGCGCCAAACAGCCGGACAGGGGCATGCGGGGCACGACTGAGCATTTCACGGAGAAGTTAGAGAGACTGGAGGGCATGATGAAGACGCAGGCAGGGAGGAGGTTGGCTAGGGAACGGACAGAGAGATTGAGGGTTTTTAGGACGTGGTGGGAGGAGGAGGATGTGGTGGCTGTATGACACTGCTTACAGTGTTGAGCGTCCCGGAGCTTAGTGTTGCCGGGCTGTTCCTGGCTTCGACCCTCGCCTCCTGTGGTCAAAGTCGTGGAAGAGAGTGCTGATCTAAGACTCCATCCCCAATCATCAGTCGCTGCATTGGACTGCGTTCTCAACACTCCTTCCCTCCTAATCGCAAGAGAACAAGGCCATGGCGACAGACGGCACACGGCAAGAGGGAGAGAAGCACTGACTGCGACATCAACGTCTATGTCTATACCCCTCTTCAGCGGCACACATGCTCAACACGACGCAACCTTCCTTAGCTCCGCCACAGGAAACAAACAAGGGCAGACTCAGCTTGAGTCGATACTACCACGCGCTCCCTGCCTGATTACCGACCACCCTGCCGCCTGAACAGCGTAAACTCCAGCACGATGAACGCGACGTACGCCGCCAGCAGCACGGCCCCGGCCCATCTCCCCAAGTTCCCATACACAATCGCACAGAAGAGCGCCGCACTGACCCACGTGACCGCCAGCTCGAACGGCACCACCCCTCCCGCCATGCCCTCCCCCCCACTCAGCCCCACCACGCCCAGACAAAGCGTCAGCAAAAACACATTGCTCCCGGCCGTGTTCGCCACGACGATGCCGCCATAGCCGCGCCGCGCGCTGACGACCGCGACCAGTTTCTCCGGCAGCGTGGTGGCGAAGGAGAGGATAGTGATGCCGAAGACGGTGCCGGAGAGGTTCAGCGAGGTTGTTATGGCGATGGCCGTGTGCGAGAGGATGTAGCCGGAGAGGGAGAGCGCGGCGAAGCCGAGGGCGAGCTGCAGGATGTGGTAAATAAGGCTGCGGGGGCGGGGGCGGGGGCGGGAGTGAGGGTGTTTGGGAGGGGAGAGGAGAGCGGAGGTTTCGGTTGGGGCGTGGCCGTTGGGGTGCGCTGGTCGCGGGTTATCAGAGTCGCTGCTGCGGTCGCTGACGCCGTCGTCACTGTCCTCGCTGTCTGAGTCTGCAGAGTCGGAGTCCGAGCCCTCGGGCGGTGCAAGCGCGCCTTTGTAAATGGCCACGCCGACAGAGACAGCGTAAAGCACGAACGCAGCGACGAGCAGTGCGCCGGCGATCTTGTTCGCCGTAGGCCCTTTGACGAACCAGAGGATCGGCACGACGGCCGTAGTCAGCGCGAGCAGAAGCGCACTGTAGACGCGAGAGCTGCGGTCGAAGGTGTTAGGGCCGCTGGTGAAGAGGAGACCGAGAGAGAAGGCGCCGAGGATGTTGGAGACCGTGGAGCCGATTACGTTGCCTAGAGCGAGAGAGGGCTTCTTTTGTGCCACTGCTGCGATGACGACGGCGAGCTGTTTTGTACAGGAGAGAGTGGTCAGACTAGAGCTTAACGACTGGGAAAAGCAGAGAACACAGATACGGTATCAATAGAAGATGTATAGACAGAACGTTGACGGCATTGACGACACCCAGAAAGATCTTTGCATAAGCTCAAACATCTGCTTGTGATCTTCTTGACCACGACTACACCGAGTCCAAGCATGCAGTCCTTTGAGCAGCCTTCAAGTCCTGAACATCACTTGACTAGACACTGCCGACACCAGTGCAGTATTTCGAGTCTCTTACTCGAGACAACTGACCTTAAGAAAACGAACTCACCTCTTCCCACTCAGCACCCGCAGTCAGCAGCGCGACCAACGTCTGACTCACTCCGAGCCGTCTTGCCACAGTGGCCGTGTGGTCAACAAACTTATCTGCGCCGAATTCGAGCACGAATAGACCTGCCACGAATGCGGCTACGTTGAAGACGAGTTTGTCCAAGTCCATGACGGGCGACCGGACCGAGGCTTTGTTCTCTTCCTCGAATACTTAGCACAAGAAGGATTGCGATAGGGACCTTTGCTTGTAGTAGTAGTACTTTTGCCTCGCTGGACTTTGACAGCTGATGTGTAGTATGGGTCAGAAGTATTCTCCTAGTGCACGCAGGGCGTACTCAGAACTTCATGCCACAAAAACAAAACCACAACTAGTCGCCATTGCCGTAGAGAAAACCTAAGAGCACCGGAGAGTACTTCAGAGCAAAAGTTGGTCGCTGTGACTCGTAGGGTCGAGGAGCAAAAGAGAAGCTCCCTATCCGGTTCGAACGAATGACCTTAGGATGAATTGCGGTGCTTTGTTTATAGCAACTGCAATCCCACGCTCTACCGCTGAGCTAAAGGAGCTATTTACGTACATGGAGTATTAGACAAACTATAGCCCCTGTAAATATCAAACCACAGTGCAAGCAGGCTAGCGTGGCAAATGTACATAACCTATTCCATCTAAGTATGACTGTTCCTAGAGTTTCCTCTCGTTGTATTATGCTTCACATGATGCTGCGTGCTACAGTTTGCTCGCCTCCTCTGTCATCCTTTTCTCTTCTTGTCACTTGTGCTCTAACGCTGCTCCACCTAGTTCTTCCCTTCAAAATACTCAAGATACTTCTACTGGTATAGCAGGCTTCACGAGGTGCTTCTGTTGCTACTGCCCCTTCTTGCGCCCCGCTTCTGTTACCACAGGATCCTACGACAGCCGCTGCTAACACACATTGGCACTTCCGGTAGTTGGTTGTACTTGCTTGCTATTTCTGGGCTGGATGTGCTTGACTACTTCAAGTCACATAGAATAACGTCCGGGCTACAAGGAATTTTAGAACCGACTAATAGCAGATGCTCGATTCACAAGGATGCGCCGGCCCCTATCTATGGACATATACTCTTTACGACTGAAAGAAAAAAGTTGCTGCACATTAAAACAAGACAACACGACGCAACAACAGGTCCAGACCTAAGAGGCAGAGCACTCAACTCATAGACTGTACACACTTGGCTCCCCAAGTGTATGTCCAACGCCTAATGCTTCGCCGTAACTGCCTCACCCGTCAATTTCTCCACCGCATCCTTAGCGATATCGCCCAACGCAACCATGCAAACCGTCTGCCAAACGCCCAGCCCAATCCGCGGCGTGACACCGCGGTAGAGGCCCTTGATTCCGTTCTGCGAGTAAATGTACCTGAACGCCGAGCCAACACCCATGTTCTTCGGCCGGTTCGGGTCGACCGTCTTGCTCTGCATCTCGACGCGCACGACCTCGATCGGCTGGTTCCACGCGCTCAGCCCACCGCCCAGCGCCGATGCCGTGATCTTCTCGACTACGCTCAGCTTCTCTCCACCCTCTTTGCCTGTGAATTTGCGGATCTGGGTCTCCGCTACACGCGACAGCCCGAAGCGCGACCCCCAGTTCGTGACCTGGCGTACGGCTACGGCTTTGACGCCCTTGTTGATACCGCGGATGCCCTCGGCGCGGTAGATGGCCATGAAAGTTTCCATAGTCCCTGGAGGTTTGATGCCCTGGGCCGCGACCTTGTGCTTCGTGATCTCCACCGTCTTCATGCACGTGCAGAAGCCCATAGTTGCGTAGGCTTGTGCAAGACCACCGACCATGCCTCCCGTAATGCCACCGACGAAGTTGGAGGCGCCGAAGGATTTCGCGTAGTATTCGGCTTCGGAGGCTACGAAGAGGAGTACTGCGCCTTTGGTCGAGGCTTCGATCCAGGCCCAAGGAATTAGGCCTTGGTAGACTAGATTCGAGGCGTGTTAGAGAGATCGCAGAAACTTATATGTCCCGTGGAATGCAGTGTCTACTCACAGCCAAAGATACCACCTCTCGACCATATCGTCGAAATTGCGCCCGCCATGCCGTGTTGCCTATTCGCAGCCATCGTCGTCTTGACGACCTCAAGAGGCTACGTTGTCCAAATGTCAGCTTGCTCCATGTGACACCTTGAGCTGACAAACGGTGTGTTTACCTGGCCCAGAGTCGTGACCTCGAACATGTTCAAGCCCGCGCCAAGCAGCAGATTGCTGAACTTGACCGGCTTCTTCTCTAACGGCGCTTGAACGGCACTCATGGTCGAGATGGTTTTTGTGGAGGGGCCCGGACCGAGGGAAGAGGGTGCTTCGTCGCTGTGGAGGGTGGTGGGACGAGCGGTGTCGAAAGTGCTGAGTCGAGCTCGAGGAGTGGACTGTTTACAATCGTCTCGGTTTCCTTTTTGGCAGGGAGGTTCAGGGCTTCACAACGACAACAAAGGGGTAAAGTGCAAATTGATGTCAAAGGCACAAGCAAATTCACGGTCAAAATATCTCTGAGCGTACGGCACAAGTGCTAACTAGCTGCTCTGTGATATTGAGCCTCACTGCTTCACCGACGACACCGTAAATAGCACGGTACGGCTTTTGTTGAGCCGATGCCGGCTCCCCTATCCCCCAATCCTGTATACAACTCGCGTCAACACTGGCCTAATCGCTCAACCATGCCTTCTCGGAGAACAGTGCGCCCAGCAGCTCAACCTTCACACGACCGTTTGGTTTGGGGATCTGAACTGTCCAAACATCGAGACATGATACATATGTATTGGTGGACACGCCGTGATGATGCCTTGTCCTGTCCGAAAGCACAGATGTCTGACGGTGGATGTATCTAATCAGCATCAGCTTCCGGGGACTGAATCCGTAACCGTCAATCTCCGAAGAGTAAGTGGCCGTAATAATAGACAGGAAAATTGATTAGCACCTTCGTACGGTGATGACACCATTCTCATCATGTACAGACCGCTTTTGATGTACCCAACCCGCTCGGACTGCTTCGGGCTTTGCTCGTTCGAGGATTTGGTGTGTACAGCTGTTCCTGACTCCGTCATGGCGAGGATATGTAGAGTCATTTTGTGGAGTGTGCAAACCGTAAGTGATACCAATTAGTGAGGTATTTTGGTGATTCCATACTGCAATATCTCGAGCGATATCCTCGCCGATATGGCCGACCAAAGCCCATCGTGTCTTCCACTCGTAGGATTTGTGGGTTCGACTCTTTAATACAGCCGATGCATAGTCTCACAGTCGCTTTCACGTATGTATAGGGAGCTTGCGTGCAGAAGACCCGAGTGCTTCGTATTTATGCTCTTATGGATACAGCTGTATGATTGCATACATAGCGCTCTCGTGAAGGCGTGCTGTGGGCTCTAGAGTCAAGATGACTCAAAGAGGAGTGCCAGAGCCAAAGCTGGTACACATCGATCCGAGTTTCTGATGAGTGACCAGGCTCGTGACTTGAGCTATGAATGCGAGGAGTGACTCAGCGAATGCGAATCCTGCTGTCACGGATTCGTCTTCCAGCGTCTCCAGTTCGATCGTAGTGCGAGGTCTTGCGGTGCTCATGTTCGTAGCACTGTTGTTTGAGCACGCGTTTTCTCTCTTCGTCTTCTTCATCCTCCTCGGCTCTTTTGCCCTCCTCAAAATCACGATCTGAATCGCTCTCAGCTGCGTTCTCAGTCAGGGACCCTGATCTTAATAGTGTCGAACGGCTCGTGGCAGTTGAAGTTGTATGCGGAAGTGGCTCTTGTTTGGAGTCTCCAGGGGAGTTGTCTGCCTAGTCATAGCTAGATGCTGAGGCGCCCGGCAAAGCACTTGCTTCATGTTCATCTGTGGCGAAAGCGCATCGCTCACGCGGTTACTGGAGTCGCTGCAACACGCACTAGCTATCGCCTGAGACTCATAAGTCCCTGCGTACCAGCAGTGCTTCTCCTTCTCCTAGCTGTCGCTCTAATCGCTCGAGTGCCATGAATCAAACGAAAGGATTGGGTGAGTGAGGAGGTAAAGCAGGTGAACATCAAACTTGGACGGCTGAAGGCGAAGGCGGCGGAGCATGTGAGACACGGGTGGCTGTGTCTCGATGAAGGCCACTTAGTAGGGACGATTAGGCTGCATATTCACGTTCAGGGCGCTGATATTCAGATGCTTGGACCTAGGTATATAGACGCAAATGATGAGAGAAAGGCGATTCATGCAGGTTTATACCGTTCACAGCTTTCAATGACAGATGTCGGTCGGGATGCAGCCTCGCCTGGTGTCGGCCGAGTGTTCGGCACTGAGTATGCGAATAGGACTGACGGAAAGGCAACAATAGCACGAGAACGATCGTTCCATGCGGCAGACCTCGAATGCGCAGTGATGAGAGTGTTTCGAGGCACAAGTCCTTGGTCAGATCAAGAAACAAGAGATCCATAGCAGGTTGGATTCTAAAGGCGATGTTGGAATTGGTACCGGCAGGTGAACAAAGGGGCGGAATTGTGTGAGGTCGAGAAGGGGGTGGATCGTGTGCGAACTCGAGAGCAGCGGTAAGGTCACTGCCGCAGTAGCGTGAGTGAAGAGTTTGTATGCCGCTGTGTAGGCAGTATCCCGAACATCGTTACTTGCACATTACAATCTAGTAGTTGAGAAATGAAGCAATGCTCGCCCCACCGTTCCCTACAGAATCTCCGTCATACTATACAAAGAATTTTGTCCAGCCGCATGCCTGTCATGTTCATTGTTCCGGCTCTCATCTTACAACTTGGCTCCGACAAGCTTGGCCCAGGCCTAGAAAACAGTTAGCTATACGTCAATCGTGCCAACAGTAAACACTTACATCGGTCGAGAATGATTTGGGCCTCTCGATAGGCGCACCGACTGCACGGTCGATGATCAACTGAGGTAAGACACCGAGAGCGCGCGAAACACCGAACAGGACGGTGTAGAAGTTCTGCTCTGTGAGCCCGTAGTATTGGAGAAGGACGCCAGAGTGCTGGGAGCAATTTAGCTATAGTTTCTTGGGTTTTGGACTACAAGGCTATACTTACAGCGTCGACGTTGGGGTAGGGGTTCTTCGTTTTTCCGTGTTCCGTCAATACGCCGGGGGCAATTTTATAAACAGACGATACGAGACGGTACATAGGGTCGTCTGGCAGGTGCTTCTCCGCGAACTCGCGCTGGGATGTGTAACGGGGGTCGGTCTTTCTCAACACGGCGTGACCATAACCTGGGACAACTTGTCCAGACTTGAGAGTCGACCAGAGGTATTCTTTGATAGACTCGTCACTCAAGTCGTTGCCAACAGCCTTCTTCATCTTCGTGAGCCAGTTGAGTACTTCCTGGTTGGCCAAGCCGTGAAGGGGCCCAGCAAGACCGTTCAACCCCGCGGCCAACGACAGCATAGGAGAGCTGAGAGCGCTGCCGACCAAGTGAGTGGTGTGCGCGCTAACGTTACCACCCTCGTGGTCGGAGTGGATGGTCAGGTACAGTCTCATCAACTCGACGAAGTCCTTATTCTCAGCAAACCCAAGCTGGTTGGCCAAGTTGTATCCGAAGTCCTTGTCCTTCTCGACAGCTGGGACCTTGCCGTCCTTGTACACGTTGCGGTAGATCTTCGCGGCGATGGTAGGTAGCTTTGCAATCAAGTCCATCGAGTCCTCGAAGGTGTGCTCCCAGTACTCAGCCTTCTTCATTCCCTTGGCGTAGGCCTTGGCAAACGAGGACTCGTGCTCGAGAGCAGTGACGGCAATGGAGAATTGTGCCATAGGGTGAAGGTCGCTGGGGCAGCGGTCGATGAGTTCCTCAACGAACCTGGGCACATCCGATCGAGCAGCCCATTCGGCGGATAAATCGCGGACTTGCTGCTCCGATGGGACCTCACCGGTCAAGAGAAGCCAGAACAGGCCTGTCCCATGTCAGTCTTAGTATCGTTGGATCCAAATAGATGTTGCGGACCTTCTGGTAGGGGCTCTTGCCCGCCTGGAGCCTTGGGGAGCAACTCCTGGCATTCTGGGATCTGCCTCGATTCAGCATCGCAACAACGTGAGGGCGCGTCCTATTTGTACTGACCGTCTTTCCACGGAATCGGATGCCCTCCTCGGAGTCGAGGACTGATCCCTATATCACTGTGTGAGCTCTGCGCAGCCAGCCGTTGAATTGTGTGTCCAGACCTCCCAGACGAGCGACTTAATGCCACGAGCGCCGCCGTACACTTGGTCAAGGGTGACCTCTCCGACAACCTTGGAACCATACTCCCTGTTGAGCATGCATTATCAGCCATCGACCAAGATAGTCGACGGGGCTCGGCGTACTTTCGTAGCTTTTTAATCTTTTCAATCTCGCCAGGAAGCTTGGCCGCAAAGGTCTCCTTCAAGGACTGTTGGATAAGTTGTTAGTACTGGGATATAGCTTATCGGGGCTCTGGCAGCTACTGACCTGCGACTTGCCGGAAGAGTATGCGCGCATGCCATTGAACGCGGCGGACCTCAATGGAGTGTTGACCGAAACACTCCGTAGAGCGGAGCTCGAGATTCTCAAGGCCGATGCCATAGCTATGTGAATGATGGTTCTTGTTGTAGAGGAAGGGTTGGTTGTACTTCGTAGAGTAAATGGACAAAAAACAAAAGTTGTCCCGTGGAAACTGAGCGTGAAGCGTCAATGCTTCGCTGCTCAACAGGTCGGAGATTTGGCGGTGCCGAGGACCTACAGCACAGAGAACCTTGCGCGAACCGCTTCTCTCATCAGCTTCATCACGACATGTCTCGGCATCCGCGCGCCATGTCGGAGTCTGCTATAAATTGACAGCCCTTCCCTGTAACCAGCGCCTACACCGGAGTGTCTCTATCTTACAAAAGGGGCAAGCGGAACACAAGAACCTCCATTTCGATCAGCGCAAGCCGAACACCTTGCGACGACCAGTTTCATCGTGCCGTAGACCAAGTCCAACACTTAGAAACACGAACGAAGAGTAACTCGCCCCCTGAGTTATACTACTCCATTCACTGCGACTAGTAGGCGTGATACACTCGCAGCACGTACGTTCAAGAACATACTACGAAGCCTCACTCTGGGCTCTTACCACGTCGTCGCTTCCTTCAACGTTTACCTCAGTCCGCTTCGGGCAACGTTGACTGCTTGAACGTGAAGCGCCTGCATCTGTAGACGTACCTTCAGTAGGTCGTAGGTATCACGTTCAAAACTTGCAACCAGGTTGATAAGCTTCAACGAAGACGCTTCTTTAGTTTGAGGGATTGCATCAACACATCAGTAGACATGTCGACAGTAGCAGAACTAGATCCTCTACTACAGTCACTACCGCTCCTGAAGCCTCCTGGCGTTTCCAAAGGGAAGATCGCCGCTATAACCACTCTCTGCATTCAGTGTGTTCAGGTACGTCTTCGGCGCAGTCTGCCTTCTAGTTTGTGGCAATGGCTAACTCTCCTCCCACCATAGTCCGACGCCGTCGTTATTCAGAAGATCTACACTCACTTCAAGAGAACTCCTTCCACACACAAGCTCGGCGTGTTGTACGTCGTTGACTCTATAATACGTCAGTGGATTGAGAAAGCGCGCCATGCCGGTCAGGATCTTTCCAGTAGTGGTACTGCTGATGGTACTTTCGCCTCTGGCGTCCAAAAGATAACGGAACTGATGCCCATACTGGTCAACGACACCATGAAAAATGCTCCTGAGGATCAAAAGGTACGCTTCATCGAGTAATATACAGTAGACAGGCGTCTTCATGGACGGACGCGCCAAAATTGCGATTGCATGCCAAGTTCCTTTCCTTGTCCGCGTGTAGATTGCCTCCACGTGCGAGGACGAGTGCGATGCCGCCAAAGCAAGGTAGATTGACTTACGTTATGTTTCTGCGTGATAGGAAAAAATCAAGAAGCTCATTGACATATGGAAACGTGGCAATACATTCCCCACACAAATGCTGTCACGGTTCGAGCAGGGGCTGACCAAGCCACCACCGAGTAAGACACCAGTAAACTGCCTTGATCGTTTGTTCTAGGTTGTGGTAGGACATATCTGATTCTCTCTTTTCCGGTAGTTGTACGTTCCCAGACTCCGGCTGGTAGTCCGCCGCCGGAGCTTCTCGCGTCCCTTGGTCTCGTACAGACCAAAGGTCAAACTCAGCAACATCTCCAACCTCCACCAGAGAAGCAACAACTCTTTAGAGCAGATCAGTCTACAGGCCAACTGGTGGGTGGTGCATCATCTATATTGGCTGCACTTGCAACGATAGGAAGAAATCCTTTGACTCCTCAGACTCCAAGTGTTCCAACGCACAACAGCCCCGGTCTCATACCAGAGTTGCAGAAGTCGTACCAGACAGCTCCGCAGCAATCACCCCAGCACAACGTGGCTCCTCCGCAAGGAGCGTTTCAGCACAGTGTAGCCCTTCCTGCGAACCAGGTGCAATCTGTACCGACGTACGTGCCGACGTATGTACCTCCGTTAATGCCACCTGCTGGCGTAGCTGTATCGACCCGTTTACCCAACACGGTGGGAGGATCGCTCCAGAATAGTCCACATGTAGTGGCGAGCCCTGATCCTTTAGCAGCACTAGGCTCATTAATTCCTCCTGAGGTAAGAAACAACCCGGAGGCTTTGGCGCAACAAGTCCAGTTGCTGCAGGGGCTTCAGCAAGCAGGTATCCCTTACCATCAATGGGGAGAGGTCCTCAAAGCTCTGGGCCCACCACAGCTAGTAATTGCTGCCCCGCAAGCGCCCGTAGAGCCAGGTCGTAGCGAGCCCCAAGCTGCCGGTGTTGCTCCACCAGACCACGGCGTCTACTCAGGTGTGCAATCTGAGCAGCAAAGACAACGCGGTCGGAGTAGATCGCCAGACTCACGCCGCGACCGCCATGCCCCCGCAACGAACCGTCGCCCAAGCCCAGTGTACGGAGAATACAAGGCGCCTTCGGGTGGCGGCAACAATCAGACCGACAGCCCCGATCGAGACGGGAGAGGTCGTGGAGCAGGCCGTGGCCCCACGAACGAGTACCGCCAACGTAGTCCTCTGAACAGACAGTTTAGTCCGGCCATTCCCCCCGGCACCGTGTCGAAGTGGACTGACTACGACCCGTCGCTCCTTCCGAACAGTATCAGGGGTATGTACAGAACCTCTCGCCAATGTTCAGCATTTGTTAACAGTCGTTTGCAGTCCTCAGCCGAACACTCTTTGTTGGTGGTGCAAAGTAAGTGTTGATTGGTCTAGAGCTTATAATACACTTCTGACTTGTCACAGTGGCACCGAAGCAGAGTTAAGGCAAATCCTCAGCAGGTTCGGACTAGTCCAAACCTGCATCGTCAACCGTGACAAGCGCCACGCCTTCGTGAAGATGGTCTGTCGAGACGATGCCGTAGCCGCAAAAGCAGGGATGGAGGGTCTGAAGGATCCAGACATGCTCAACAAAGCACGCCAAGTAGGTCCGACCTATCAGTATTATATACACACCACTCACGTATCATTCGCCAGGTCAAATGGGGAGTCGGCTACGGTCCACGAGAGTGCTGCGACTACAACACCGGCATCAGCGTCATTCCTGTCGATGCGTTGACTCAAGCCGACATCAAGTGGATGCACTCTGCACCCTACGGTGGTTGTGGAGAGGACAAGAAGCTCGAGCCTGGTCTTGTTGTGGAGGAGCCTGATATCGAGATCGGCCATGGCGTGTCTTCTAAGGGTACGTCCATATTCCCACCTCCTGCGACACACTAGTACCTCTAACATTAACCCTCTCTACAGCGATTAGCCGACGCGTAAATCAGTTCGACAACCCTGGGAAACGGGGTGGTTTCCGTGGCGGTCGCGGCGGCATCGACGGCGGCTCGCGTTTCCGCCAGCCAGAACCGCGCAACCACTCGCCGCGTCCTAATGTGAATACCCAAAATACTCTCGGAGTGCCGCCTCCAGTTCCAGGCTTCGGCTTCCAGTTCGACCTAGGTAATGGACGTCCGACGTACGGATGAGTTGGCCATCTATGTCACCTTGCAACATTGCACTCTTCTCACATATGCTATCTACATACGTCACAATTTTCTTTGCAAGCGGCTGCTAACTTGGCCGATCAGCTTTGCGTACGAAGGGACGCGGCGTTGAGCAGTAACTTCTTCTCCTCTGGGCAGAGGACACCACTCGCCTCTACCTAGTTTGGTTGATCTCTCCTACTTCTCGCGTTGCATAGCTTGCAGGTGGCAGAGACTGGCGTTGGGTCATTCCGGACCGACCAAAGCCACCTCTGCGTTTGCAGACATTTGCGACTCATCTCTGGCGAGCTGGTCCTGCTTTTTTACTACATACGAATCTGGGCGTCCTTTGCATTCTGCTGCAACTGCGCGCGTCCCTTGCGGCCTCCCGCAAAGTCTTACGCGCGACCAGCCTGTTCTGCTTTTATTCTCGACTCCTCTTTCATCGGGTGGGATCATGCTTGATATCTGCAACTCTCTTCTCCTGCAAGCGAGATGGGCTGCTCATCGCCCCTGAAGCCCTTCGTGTCGGACAGCTACGTTGCCTTCGTGCTTGTTCTAGCTATGCGCTCATTGTATCCTACATACTCTTCGTCCGCCCCGAGGCTTTAGGAAACAGCCGATCCTTCTGCAAGTTGCAGTGAGTACGACATGTCAAATGATCCACTGCTGCACAGCGCCTATTGCATGTGCGAGCGCTCTGAGGTGATGACCTGACAGGGAGTTCTGTGCGAGTGGATTGGTACGCGTTTGCCGAGGCTGAGACGAGAAGGGTCGACGACCAAGTCAGTACCGTACGAACTACTCACTAGGTCTGAGGTGCCGTCTTTCAGAGTCAGCTTGAGGAAAGGTGGAGGAGGCGTTGTGGTCCACTATGAGAGACTGTGCCAGTTCATCTTGAAAGGATGCGTCATGCGTCCAGATAATGTTGCTTGGCTGATACCCTTGGTGCTGTCGTCCTTGGCCTTTCGTCGAGAAGTCAAGCCTACCATGTTCACGCGAGACAGACGCTTTTGTTTCAGTGTGAACATCACACCTGTGAGCATGCGTCGAAAGACGCAAGATTGCGCGGCTGGTAGACACGCATGTCCGGAACTATCAGTCGGAGTTGGCTACCAAAGACGATTCCTCTGAACATCTTTACCTCCCATCCTCCAAGGCCACAAACTGGCTCAAAAGCATAGTACAATCACGAATCGACTCCTCGCTCAATGCAGGGGTATAATTACTCAAACACACAACTCCAAGCGCCTGCCAATGCAAGACAATCCCCGCGCTGCCCAGAGCAGACCTCAGGAGCGCAAATTCCAACTCCAGCCTCACCACAGCCAAAAGCATGACGACTATCTCCGCTGTCGAGATAGCACGAACATCAGTGGACGTCCCAACCCAAATGAAAAAGAAGATGCCAGAGCAGGGCGAGAAGCAGACTCACCACAGCAGCGGCGCCGACCGCCATCCTCTGCCTGCCGATCAGCGTGCGTGGCGTCTCGGGCCGGCGTTGCAAGCTAATGGAGTTGGATTGTAAACGAGTGGTGAGTGTGTACCAGGCGGTTGTCATGAGGTCGTTTTCTTTGCGCAGGTTTTGTAAGGCGCGTTGGTGGGAGG
>NAJN01000703.1:0-18461 GCA_005059845.1 Cryomyces minteri | reverse complement strand
TCCACTACTTTCTTGTCTGTCATGTCAGACTTGTTGCCCACAAGAAGCTTGTTCACTCCCTCCGTCGCATATCTGTCGATCTCTTGCAGCCACTGCTTGACGTTGTTGAATGAGTCCATGTCGGTAACATCGTAGACAACGCAGATGCCATGGGCGCCTCGATAATAGGATGAAGTGATCGTGCGGAACCGTTCTTGCCCAGCAGTATCCCACTAGATGACCATCAGTGTGAGTGGCCCGACGTCGGCAGGATGTGCAGCACTCACGATCTGGAGTTTTACGGTCTTCCCATCGAGTTCGATCGTCCGGATTTTCTGAAGGCCTGTAAGCTTCTGTTGTTGTTGCTCCGACACATAACAGAGACAAGCGATCCGACGTACGAAGTCGACCCCAATAGTGGAAATGTAGCTTTCCGTGTAGGTATCGTCGGCGAACCGCAACAGCAGACAGGACTTTCCAACGCCGGAATCCCCGATCAACAGGAGCTTGAAGAGGTAGTCGCTGGAGTAAATAGTGTCAGTATACTACGGAAGCCGCTTGGGAGCGAGCTCAACGTTGTGAGGTGGACGAGCAGACGACGTACTACTCTGGATTCATCTTGGACGGTTGGTCCTGGTCTCAGTTGTCAAGGTGTTGTTCTGCTCGAAGATGTGGGCGGAGTGTCGAGTTGTAGGTACAGTGGCAGGTGTTGATAAGGTGGTAGTATCAAGAGGCCATAAACCATCAAGTGACGAGTTCGAGATGAGCGCTGGCTGACCTAGGCGGGCCACGATTATCAACCCCTGGACAGAAGTTGTAGCCACGTCCAAGGACATGCCAAGTCTCGTACCACTGGTACCTTAGCAACGCGTACATGCGACTACCTTGTCGTCTTCACCACCTCACTCTGTCGAACTGAGAAGAAGAGTATCGGGGCTGCGAATGGCGCGATGTGTTGGCTAGGTTACCTCACCTTCCATCAACTCGGCAATATCACAAATACACAACAACCCTCCTAGAAAAGCAAAGCAAGACCTCTTACACCAGCCTACTCTAGCAACGTCTCTCATCCCTCAGGCACTTCTTCAAGCCGAGCACGCGACATTCTTGACTTACTGCTGCTCCTAGCTGTCTGCGCGTAGTAGACAATCAACATCGTGCGCCCGCCCTTTCACGTTTCTCTCGGTTCTGCACCGGGTTCGCCCTTCTTCAAAAGGTTCAGTCGCCGTCGCAGAGCGAGCATTGCTACCTTGTTCGATCCCAGCTCCCACTCGGCGAAGTGATCAAGTGGAACTGCGATTCAGGAAGGTCTTACAGCGTACCTGGCTCGACTCTAAAGGTTCTACGTGGAAGGACATGTCTAAGTCTTGTGGTCTGAAAGCGTTGTAACGGTGAGTCCAGAGATCTCTTCATTCTCAAGACGTTGCTGTACTCTTATCAAAGCATCGCATGTGTAATTGACATGGCTTCTGCAATCATTCATGAAGCTATCGCTGGGGGTTCATCGCTTGAAAGCCTCACTTCTAACGCCGGGACGCGCGACGAGATGTTACAGAAGAGCCAGTCATAGAGTGCCTGCTTATGCGATTTTAATTGAATCACGACGAAGTCGTCTCATCAGGCTAGATGGTTAGTCGAGTTTGTGAACTGACAAAAGTTTGGCAAAAGACAACCAGGATCATAGCTTTGACAGACACGTCGGTCCATGTGTGACCAGATCGCACGCCTCACCAGAGTCGTCCACACTTGCGCAGTCTACCGGCTTGCTTTGTTTATTGACATATCCTGCCGAAGAAGCTCTGACTGCTAGCATGCCCATGACCGTGCCATGCGGAACACTCTTAGGTAGCACGTGCTTCTACATAGACATCTACAAATACAAGCAGCGAACGTTCCTGCGAATAAATCTACGACAAGCGGTAGAAGCACACCGGCAGCCAATACGCGACCTCGGCAAAAGCACAACCACTGGAACTCTCAACGGAACACCAGAGCAAACTAAGCGTCCGGCAGGTGTTGTGGACTGGCAGTATCCTGAAGAACGCTTCCTAGATAAGCTTTTCGAGAAACACGGCCCCGTTCTCACTGTTGATGTCAACTACATAGAAAGATCCCATCGCCACAGGTACGTTGTTTTAGAACTTCCAACCCAGCGAAATTGTGAGACTAGAGGCGTGCGTAGCTTTGTCAAGTCTCTAATCTTCCGGGGTTTCCCTGAGTAGAAGTATCTACGTGCTACTTGGACTGCGACGAAGCGTCACGTCGAGATCCTTGTTGTCTACTTCGCTATGTTCAAATGAACGACTGCTAATAACGTCTATAGCGAGCAACGCACTAAGGCAGCAATACCTGGAGACCAACATCTCAATGTCGCCTGCTATGTAGACCTAAAGCTGGAGGATGGTCTTACAAAGCGGACCGTACGACAAGAAGGGAAAAGGGGCACTATCCGCGGAATGGAAGACGAGCGGGGCGGCATCAAGTTCAAGGTCAAATTAGACGAGGGATTTCGAGTCGAGATCGACGACTTATTCGTGCCGGTGCAGCAATTTTGTGCTGGCCAAACACGTTGGTGTCAGACGCAAAACGACAGATACAACCTGGAACTATCAATCAGTTGCGTGGACTCTGAGGCTGCCGTCACATTGCTTCCTCTCCTGTCAGCTTCTTGTGCTGACACTGCAGGTGTTCACGACTCATCCCTATTAACAGTCAAATGGTCGAAACTACCACAGTGTGTTCCCAAAAACAAAGCGCTCAGTTTGTTGCGCACTGTCGATGGAAAGAAGAAAACGATGGATTACGGCTTGACCGTCGACATGCGTTGGGGCAAGCGAGGAAAGTCTCTGATAGAAAGACACAATGCTTTGCTACTGAAAGCGCTCGAGTTGTCCTCATCGTCCTCGATAGAGATGACGCCACTGACAGACGATACCCTTCCACCCGGAGCCTACGAAACTACTTATATTCTCATTTCTGATGACCGACAGCCCGGCAAATTGAAAGCCGACGGTCACGCGTGCCTTTTCTGCAATGGAGAAGACCAAGGAGGGCATGTTCTATTGCATCTGCATCTTGTCACGAGCCACGATCAATTTAAGTTCATCATACAAACAGAAAGTAGGACCCAAGAGTTCAGAACTATCATTCGGAGAACAATCAGAGTTGAGGCGGCTACACGAGTGGTGGATACGAAGACTGCCAGCAGAGAGCTTGAGTTTCGTTGGTGCAACCCACAGAACCCACTGAATGTAGCGACATTGTTGGAGCACGGGCACACGGATTGGCACGCAGAGCCGCGAAGAGTGCAACCACCAACTGGTCCCGACTGGGTAACTTCAGTACCTTCGAGATTACTTCAAGAAGTTTCTGATCGGCCTGGCGCGGTTCGCAAAAAATATCGGGTTCCCCGTGCGCCGCCTAATGTCACGTTCTTCAGGGCGGTCTCGAAACGGCCCATCAAGGAAGGGGAACTCGTTAGCGAAAGCGACGACGATGTCGACGAGGGTTGGCTCAAGATGAAACTGGAGGAAGACGTCAGAAACCTTGATAATGTCTCGGCCCTCGCGAAAGACTTCATCGCTGAGTATGACACATACATGCAAGACGAACAGTTATCAGCGGACGTTTATATGAGAGGGACGCTTCTCCGTTTCTTACGCAGCCGTCATCGTCAGCTACAGCAACCGAGCTTTAGAGCGGAGTTCGTCAAGACTACAGAACGGCTTCGAGACGATGGCATCATCACGGGCGACCTCAAAGATCTTATACGACGAGCGCTTCTAGAGCTGGCAGATACCAACAACGATATGTCCGGTCCTAGCGGACGACCCGAAACCTTGTCCAAGTCGACCAACAACGGTCACATTCCAGCTAGAGAGAAGCGTGTTGTATCACGCGCGGCCCGTGTATCACGGAAGAAGAGACGCATTTTCGAAGCTGGAGGATATGGTGGCGGTGGGAGGTGGCGGGATGTTCTCTCGTCTGATGAGGATGGAAGTCAGTTAGAAGAAGTGCAGCACCATGGACTGAATGAAAGAAGTCAGTCAAGGGGGAAAAGTCAGGGGGAGCAACGCCAACTTGCCATAAGAAGCGCGAGGTCCTCGACGGAACCGGTGACGACAGCTTCAGCAGCGGATCTCGCACGCGCAATTTTCGGCCGCTGCTTGTGTGGCGAATCTGTCGACGCAGACTTGCGAAACACCGTACATTGTGACAGCTGGGTAAGTTGTCCACAAAGTTGTGAAGACTTGATCTGATACAGTGCAGGACTGTCCACGATCAGGATTTCATCTCGCCTGTGTCCATTTAACGAGGCGAGTGCCAAACTGGCGATGCTCGATATGTGGTCCTCTCGACTCTGATCCGGTCAATCCTTTGCTGAGGAGTTCTGCCGTTGCAGTTACTTGAGACGTACCACGTAAGACGTGTGCGGCATCATACCCATGGGTTCTAAGCGGGTTGGTCTTCTTTCATGACCCACTCGGCGTGTTGAAGGTATCTGGGCCGAAACTCATGTCGCGCGGTGTTGCTTCAATTTCTACCGAGATGCCGCTTGCCATCACCGTAGCAGAACGACTGAAAGAGATAGCATATCTGAATTGAAGTGCTCTCTGAGACCGTTGTGGACCAGGCTATCTGAACGCGATGCTCGAGACGACGCTAACCCCCAATAAATGCACTGTGCTCGGACGATGCGCAGCGCAAGACAGCACTCTGTCATACCATCTTCTATCAAAACTACTACGGGTCTCCTGTGTGTTGTTGTCTTCAACACGAGAATCCTCTTGCAGTGGGACACTCACCGAAGTCACGATAGCTCAAATTCGGCGGGATCACTGCTTCGAATCCTCTAAGTGGTATTCCGCCAATGCTGATATTCACAGAGAACCACCTACGCAGGACACACATGCCTGCTGCGGGATCAGGATGCGATAACAAAAGGGCACTAGAGAACAGTCAGTGTTCGCATCGGAAGCTGCCCACCGCTGTGATGATATCGAGAACAGAGGCAGGCAATCTTGTCGCGTACCTGCAGACGTCCATCAACACGCGGTAACGGGCATGTTGTATATTGAGATTCCATGTAAGGAAGAAACCAGAGATACGAGGCCGCCTCTTTTCTCTCGTAGACATGTTCTATAAGAAGCGCGTCCTAGCGTTGCCTGGTCATCCGATCGATTTGTTCCCACTACTTGTTTCCTCTGGATATCACCAGCTGACCTCCATTTTGCATTCCTACGATGACCATGTCTCATTCACTCGCATTCGGTTTGCTTCTGGCTGCTCTCGCATCCGTTTCGCTTGCTCGACCTCAAAGATTAGGCAACTCTACAATAACCGCTGCGATTCCCGCACAAACTCAGTCTAACACGACTCCTGAATATCACTTGAGAACCTATATGGATCCACTGGACCGAGGACCTACCCGTGCTCATCTCGACGGACTTTATCTTGCAGCCAAACTTGACGGGTGAGTTAACACTTCGCTCGTCGCCTGTGTCAGGATGTTCACCCTGCCTATGTAACCAGAACGAGCTCCTGGGTATTTTTTACTCACCCTGTCACAGTGTTGGCACATATAGCGTGGTGCTGCTGCCAAACACCTCATTCGCTGCGAAAGGGTCACTGAATGCTATCTCCGTCGAAACTTCTAACATTTCTGGCACCAGGAACAGTCGAATCGACCAATCAATCGACCTAGACGACGGCATACGATGGTACCTCGACCTCGCGTATGGCCCTCAATACGAGTACGCTGGCTGGGCACCTGCTTCGATCAAAGTTCGTGAGAGCTACATCTCCGATCAGAAGATTTTCGACAACTTCTGCATCGATGACAGCGGTCTGAAGACTGTCGGCTCTGATGGTTGGATCGGTGAGTTTAGTGTGGTTCTTCACCTCACAGAAGCTTGTAGGGGACTTTCTTTGCTAAGCATAGAACTACTGTAGTCTACGATTAGTGGTACGGAGTACCGCAACTTTTCTGGAGAACGCCCAACGACACATTCCCTGAGTCGAGCAACTGTGCACTGGTGGATTTAATACCTGAATACATCTGAGATAGGAGAGTGGTGTAGCCACTTCCGGTCTAAGCGGTCGTACTTTCCCAAGTTCCAATCGCTGTTGGATACCCCAACACACGTTCCTTACTCCGCTCACTTGCGAACCTTCTCATCCTCGTTCATTGTAATCAGCATCGAAAAAAGTACCATTCCAGCCATCAGCACAACACTCATTTCCCTCGAGATGAGGTACATACGCGTCGTCATCGCAATTCCCTTCGTGGCCGTCTTCGCAACATCCAGTCTGTCAGCGCTGCGTGACGTGCTCGCTCCTACTCCGTTCAAAGCAACCTCTGCGCCAGTCAAGACTTCCCCCGAGTTCATTCTCAAGACCGAGCTCACTGCGGCCAATTCGGATCCGTCCAAAGCCCGCTTCAATGAACTCTATCTGGGCGTCAGACATACGGGGTACCACTTTCGCCACTGCTCCAACCCCCCTCCCATTTCATACACTGACTACCCGATAGCGCCGGCACGAACGCCGCCGTCCTCACCGCCACCGCAGGTTCAGCCATCAAAGGCATTCTCAATGGCACACACCTCGCATTCAGCGGTCTTAGCCAGCCTGCCATAGCTTTCGGCCTGTACAGACACCCGCACGACCTGAGCTATGCGGCGTGGGGCACCGTGACCGTCGACGCGGGCAAGGGCGACAGCGGCTACTCATTCAACGGGACGACGCTGCAAGCGGACTTCTCGACTGAGACGTACGAGAAGCCGGGGTTCGGGTGGTTGGGTGAGTCGTTTTCTCGGCTCTTCTCCTTGCAACTTCTTCGATGGAACACAGCTTTGGTGGTCACTGCGCTTTCCCATTGCTCTTTCCCAGGGGTTCGATGTCCTCTTTTGTTCGTCCTCCAAGTGGAGTATGAGCTGATGCTTAGATGTGCGGCGTAGTCTGCAGCTGGTGGTATGGCATGCCCGAGCTTTTCTATCTCACCAGCGCGTGGTTCGACCACTTCGGAGCGCCAGCACGCCTTCCGCCGTGTAATTGCGCAACAGTCGATCTGGTGATCGAGTATGTCTGAGCCTTGAGCAGCGCTAGGTGACGGGCTGCGGTGTATCGCGTGTCTTTCTGAGCTTCAGTTCCGTGGGCATGGGCGATGGCTTTGATTCTGGGGTCAAATCCGGGGTCTGAACGCGGCTGGGACAAATGGGAGGAAGGTCATCAGCGCTTTGCGGTCTTGGTAATGGTCTTTTTTTGCAGTCGATCTTATGCAGTGTAGAGTGGGCGACGTTTCAAAGGTCGTGTCTCTCCTTCCTCGACGCGTCCTGCTACTTATAGCAGGCGCACAGCAAATGGCAACAAGATAGTTCACATCAGGCCCAGTCGACGCGTCGAGTAACATCATGCCGTCTTTTCACTCCTCCTGGAGGTCGAGAAAACATGGTGCTCCGTCTGCATTCTTGACCACAACCAAGAACGAACTCGGGCTTTTCGACTTTGTGTCCTCATTTCCTCCATGGGTAGGAGTCACCGCACACATGTGAGGAGGCAAAGGTAATTTTGAGAGTCTCCAGTATCACTGCAACTTCTTTGGCGCTGCTTTTCGCTAGCTGTGTGTAGTGGACGCTCATCCTGTGCCTCATGGTACTCTCTGGTAGCGAACGCTCACATTGTCTTGCGTGATGATGCTCTTCACTCAGACGTGACGTGGTGCCCACAAACATCGTGAGTGCGTTCGATGCGTTCCTCTTTGATCCTCCGTTGCGCTTCGCAATGGACTTCCTCCCTCCGAGAAAAGCGAGGCGTCTTGTTGTGCTCTCTCACAACACTCTACGTTCGCCAGGTGTCTTCACTAGCAACAGACTACGCGACGGCGCTCGCTGGATCACGTGGTTTCAGCTATTTGCTCCAAGGGACCGATAATGCTTCGCGGTGCTCTTCGACCGCGTACACGATCATTGAGGTTCTAGTAAACGACTCTAACTTCGACAGTGCAGTCTCAGGGGTCGGGCAGATGCGGCTCCGCAACTCCATTAGTGAGGCTACCCGAGACTTTCGGCTTCGGTTCCGCTTCCTCTGCAGCGGCACCATCCTCTGTTCCTAAGAATACGGCGGTTCTCAGCACCATTCTCGTTTTCTTATCCAGAGGCGGCGCAATTCCATGAAGCGCCAGATCATGATAGTTCGCGACGACGAACCGCATGGTATCAATTGGCCGCTCCAGGAAGCGCAGCACCTGCAGCAGTAGTTCAGCCGGTAGAGGCAGAACCGGAGAGTGCCGCGCCAACGACGTGCCAATAAAAGGCGTTCGCGGATTACGGGGATGCACCAAGGAGCGGTTGATAAGATGTGCAGTGGCGTTGCGTGTGAGAGGGGGTGCAAGACCAAAATGCAGAAAGAGGGGATAATTTGCGAAGGCGAAGGCAATGGAATCTTCGTGGGGAAGGTGGTCGACTATCTCGAGGATGAGCTCGGTGGGGAGAGAGTAGAAAGGATGTTGGGGTCGTGGTGGTAGTTGTGGTTGCGATTGAAGGGAAGCGTATTGAGAGTGGCTGAGCAGGCCATACGGAGGGGTGGTCATGACGAGTGAAGACTTCGTCTCGGCTACTGTCTTGAGCGTGACTGTGCAAAACCACTGATTATGTGCGATTGTTAGAGGCGCTTTCAGGCAGCGTGTGGTCTGGGGGTTTGGGATCCGACCTGACGCAGCCAGGCCCAGATCACTCCCGAGAGGGAATAGCTCGCTAAGGCGAGGACCTTAATATAAGCTGCAGTTGGCAGGAGTGACTGGGGGAAGACGTTCAAGATATACGGGTCCAGAACTGTGGAAATCAGTCACGTGTCAATGTTCCAGCGCAAAATAGGCTTACTAATGTCAACATCCACAGCAGGCGGCTCTCTCATCAAAGTCTCGTTGAGCGTAAAGTAATCTGCAGCGGCGCAGATCTGCAGGAACAGGGTCGATACCGATGTCGCCAGGGGTCGTTGGTCTCTAGAAACAGCGTCTACGGCATACTCCTCTTCCTGCCGTTCCTCCGCATAAACAGCCAATGCTTGGATGAGGGAGGGTGTTGCGAAGACGTCTGTGATGGTATGTGTATCCAGTGAGAACACCGTGGGTTGCTGGAGCATGAATCAGTTATATATGCATTTGCGGGGCCAAGCAAAGCATATGTGACGAGGCGAAGCGTAGAACAGAAGGTCGAAACAATCTAAAAAGGAGGTAGGTAACTCGGTACAGCGAATGTATTGAGGGAACGGCACCGCGTTGCTGCAGATTCTCTTACCGTTGCTGCCCAGCAAATGCGAACTTCGTATCTCCGGCCTTCCTCGAGACCCTCGAGTAGATACCAGGACTGAGCAACACTTTGGTCTCGCTTGGTAGGGAAGCGAACAGCGAGCTGCTTGCGCAGGGTTCGACGAGCTGGTGAGAGCGACTCGAGTTGGAGAGCGCCTAGGCCTGGATGAACATCTTCGGGGATAGTGATGCTGGCAGGCCCAGTGAATATGGCCTTCTCCGTGTTGGCTTGCACAGCAGTGACTAGGGCGAGGGAACAGCTGACGAAGAGGTAGAGGAGAGCGAGCATGTTTCCATTCGACCAACGCTGGCTCCCAACTCCGGAGTACCTGTACCTTACTCTTCCAACCTAGAGGAAGACGCAGCACTCCAGGCACTGACTGCAGACACACGCTCGCTCGCCAGGCAGGCCGAGTGAGTTGGATGTATCAGCGAGGAGCACGAGGTATAGGCACCTTGTTGCAGACTCACAGTGATGCAGTACCGTATTGTATTGAATGTCGTAACGTTACCGCTGTCCCGCCGCTCGGTGGTTCTCGCGGCGCCAGCCAATCTCCGGCGCCCTTTCGATACGGCGTGCGAGCCGGCCAGACGCGCTAGAAACCGCCTACCCGAAACGAACAGAGCCCCACAACAACACTGGAAAACAAGTCCTACCATCCTCCCCGACACCGACACCGACACAAACACCAACCCACTCCCTCCGGCCTCGCACACCACCGCTCCCTCGACTCCCCTCCGAACATCGTCAATCGTCACATCCACTTGCACGCACTCAGTGAGTCACCATGAGAGAAGTCATCAGCTTGAACGGTATGTTTACCCCTTGCTCTTGAACCCTCCCCGCGCTTCCACGCCGTTTGTTGGGGGCATAGCGGGACAGTCTTTGCAATATCGGTGGACTGACTCTTGACGCGTCTAGTCGGCCAGGCCGGTTGCCAGATTGCTAACTCGTGTTGGGAGGTGAGTGCGTGGGCAAGACGATCAGTCCAGCGGTCACTGTAGTGCAGCTGGCTGCCTGCACCGGGGATGGGACTGATACGAGGTGCAACTCACAGCTCTACTGCCTAGAACACGGCATTCAGGTATGCATCTTGCTTCGAGACCTCGCTTGTAGCCATTGCTGACGCGTGTCTACTTCCAGCCCGATGGACATCTCACCGAAGAGCGCAAGGCCGCCGACGACGATCATGGATTCTCTACCTTCTTCTCCGAGACCGGTACGAACACTGACTCTATACATCCAGCTGGACGACAGACTGACACGGTTGTGAAAAACAGGCCAGGGCAAATACGTTCCAAGGACCATCTACTGCGATCTCGAGCCCAACGTTGTCGATGAAGTCCGCACCGGCACATACCGCAGCCTTTTCCACCCTGAGCAGATGATCACTGGCAAGGAGGATGCCTCGAACAACTACGCTCGCGGTCACTACACTGTCGGCAAGGAATTGATCGACCAGGTCTTGGACAAAGTCCGACGCGTCGCCGACAACTGCTCTGGTCTTCAAGGCTTCTTGGTCTTCCACTCGTTCGGTGGTGGTACTGGTTCCGGATTCGGTGCTCTACTCATGGAGCGTCTCTCAGTCGACTACGGCAAGAAGTGCAAGCTGGAGTTCTGCGTCTACCCTGCTCCACAAGTCGCCACATCCGTTGTTGAGCCATACAACTCCATCCTTACCACTCACACCACCCTCGAGCACTCCGACTGCTCCTTCATGGTCGACAACGAGGCCATTTACGACATCTGCCGCAGAAATCTGGGTATCGAGAGACCCAACTACGAGAACTTGAACAGACTGATCGCTCAGGGTAAGCAGGGTGTAGCGGGTTCGAAGACTACAGTAGCTAACGACAATTCCAGTCGTCTCCTCGATCACCGCCTCCCTTCGCTTCGACGGTTCTCTGAATGTCGACCTCAACGAGTTCCAGACGAACTTGGTTCCATACCCTCGTATCCATTTCCCCCTCGTGGCCTACGCTCCTGTCGTGTCTGCTGCGAAGTCGGCCCACGAGGCCAACTCGGTCCAGGAAATCTCCATGTCTTGCTTCGAGCCGAACAACCAGATGGTGAAGTGCGACCCCCGCAACGGCAAGTACATGGCTACCTGTCTGCTCTACCGCGGAGACGTCGTCCCCAAGGACGTGCACGTTGCGGTTGCAACTCTCAAGACCAAGCGCACGATTCAGTTCGTCGATTGGTGCCCGACTGGTTTCAAGATTGGTATCTGCTACCAGCCACCGCAGATGGTGCCGAACGGTGATTTGGCCAAGGTCAACCGCGCCGTGTAAGTCGCGTAGAAGCTGCGTAGAAACGTCTTTCGAAGACCTAAGCTAACTTTATCTACAGATGCATGCTTTCCAACACAACCGCCATCGCCGAGGCCTGGTCCGCACTCTCCCACAAATTCGACCTCATGTACTCCAAGCGCGCTTTCGTTCACTGGTACGTTGGCGAGGGTATGGAGGAGGGCGAGTTCTCCGAGGCTCGCGAGGACCTGGCTGCTCTCGAGAGGGACTACGAGGAGGTCGCTGCCGACTCGGTCGAGGGTGACGAGGGCGGCGAGGCTGAGTACTAGACGTAGGGGCCTGAATCGGTGTGTCTTCTGAGGGGTTGATGAGATTGATTATGAGCAGACGATGCTTTGGCGCAGTCGGCGCCTCTCTGATTGCGAAGGTCACTTTTCAGGAGCAAGCTTCTTAGTAAATAAACGGGCTCTACTCCGTTGTGCTCTGTGTGTTTCGCAATGATTGCGTCTCCCTGTGAGGCCGCCTTGGATTGTAGAAATCGTAGTCCGACCTCTCATTGCAGAGGTCAGAAGTTGGTCTCCCACAGCAGCCACAACCGCCGTGTCTGAACGGGGAAGGTCTGCCGCGAGTGACATGTTTGTGCAGGCAAGCTGTCAACACCGACGAAACATACAACGCCGCAAAGGCACCTTAACATTATCCTTCCTACACACTGTGCCTGCCACTTGCAACCTCCCATCGCCCACACTCCATACCACCATGGCATCCAGGTACGCACGTCGCACTCCCGCTCCACTTCTGCACTGCGCATGCACCGCATCCAGGAAGACCACAATCCCGGGACACGGCACTCAGAACGACAAAAAGAACCGCCGTCCAGACCGAGAACCCAACAACAGGCTGACCAACTTCGGACAGGTTCAACACCAACCCCAACGCCAGTCACCTCCACCAACGCGACAACGCCCGCTCCGCCCTCTTCTCCTCCTACGACTCTCAGTCCCGCCCAAACTCGCGATCGCCTGCTCCGTCGCGGCCTGGTGCTGGTAGCGCAGGGGGCGGGTATGGGTACGTAGGAGCGGCGGCAGAGGGACCTCACGGCAGCGGGGGAGCGTTTGGCGCATATCCTTCGAGTGCGAGTGCGAGTGCAGGCGTAAACGGGAGACCTAGCAGTGGATCGGCCGCGGTTGGTTTCAGCGCCTACCCCGGCAGCAGTAACGCGAACGCGTATCTCGGCAGCACTGCAGGAGCAGGAGGTGGCACAGGGGGGTTGTATGGCGGAGCAGGCGCGGGAGAGAAGAGCGAGGCTGGATTCCGGGCAGCAACGCCGAACTCGAGAGGCCAGTACAGCGACGCGGTCCTCAGCGAGCTGGAGAGCCAGAATGACGAGGAGCTGGAGGGGATGAGCAAGAGGGTGCGGATGCTCAAGGACGTAAGCTACGCCCCTTCCCCTTATCCTACCGTTGCCCACACCCTCCACCTTCCCCAGACCCAAGCCTATCCCACTATACCCCTCCAACCATACCACACCGCACCATCCTCTCCACCCCCAACGCAGCAGTCCAGATTAACTGACTGCCCCTCCCTTTTCCATTGTAGATCTCCGTAGCGATCGGCACCGAAATCCGCAGCTCGACGGCACTGGCAGAGAGCATGAACAACAGCTTCGACAGCACGCGCACACGGTTAAAGGGGACGATGGGCCGGATGCTGCGCATGGCGGAGCGGACCGGCGTTGGGTGGCGGGTGTGGTTGGGGTTCTTTCTGGTCGTGGGGGCGTTGTTCTGGTGGGTGTGGCTGTTCTGATTGGGGAAGAGAAGGGGAGGGGGGAGGGATGGGAAGGCGAGCACAGACCGAGGAGGGACATAGAGAGGAGGCTGCTACTGGGACATTGGAAGAGCCATTCGGGTTCGTGACGGCGTCTAGCGTGGCGTTGGGGAAATGTCCGTTGCTGGATGTGTAGAGCTGTAGATACCAAATCCATTGCAATGGCGAGCCTACTGCAGGCAAAGAAAACTGGGGTATCGAGGTTCTAAAGCAAATACACTCTAGAGCAGCAGGTGGGCCAAGCGCAGAAGCAGAGTGATACAGAGAGTGGCTCTGAAGCAACTCCACCAAAGCACGAACGATGTGCCGAGACGCTCTCACCACCCTCCTCATCCCCCATCACCAACCCCCCTCCGGCGGCGGCGGCGGCAGCGGCGGCTGTTGCCGTCCCCTCATCAAGCGATCCCTGAACGCATTCCCCCCCATACTCCCAAGCCCCAATCCCAACCCGGCCCCACGCCTACTCAACACAGGACTGCTGCCCAAGAACGAGCTGCCCTCGAGCACGCTACTGCCCTCGTCAAGTGCCCGACCCCTCGTATCGCGCCGCTGCTGAGCGCGGACGTTGCTGGCGCGGAGGCGGATCGTGTTCGCATTCGTGTCGTTTGCGATGCTCGGATGCGCGTGCGGTTGTCCCACCGCGCGGCTTGCGGGGTATCGGTGCTCATCGCTCCGCATCATGTCCCCCTCGAAGTCGGGATACCCGGCATCACTGCTGTCGTCCTCGAGCTCCGTGTCCGTGTGCTGGTAGCTGCCGGCCTCGGGCACGTCGTCGTCGAGATCGCGCTCGCCCGCCTCGATGCCTAGGTCGCGCGCGTCTTGCAGTAGACCGCTGATCTCAGCGTCTTCGAGCGCGAGGGACGTGTTGATGTCGGCTTGGCTGAGGTCGCGGTCGGCGGGGACGACTCTGTTGCGGAGGAGGCTGGAGGTGGATGGGGAGGAGTCGGTGGTGAGGAACGCGGCGTCGGCGGCCGAAGGAATCGAGTCGTCGAGGTCGCGGTCGTGCAGGCCGTCTTCGTCGTCGTCGTCGTCGTCGATGTCTTCGTAGTCCATGGCGTCGGCTTCAGCGGATGGGACGTCGTCGTCAAGGTCGCGCTCCCCAGCGCGATCCCCTCCACCGCCGCCACCTCCCTCTTGCCTAGCAGTCCGTCGCACCTCCTCCATCATCGCGCGCTCCTCCTCGGCCGCCTGCAGATCCAGCACATCCTGCTCCCTTCTCGCCTGCGCCTCCTGCTCCTCTCGCTCGGCCGCCTCGTCGTGCAGCGTCTGCAGTGTCTTGGACACTCCGGGAGGGCGCAGCCAGGTGCTGCCGTATCGGCGGATGTTGGCTTTGCGGTGGGTGATGGCCGACTCGTCGAAGGCGAGCTGAGCGTGCGGCGTGCGGAGCGAGTCGAGGCTGTGTTGCTGCGTGCGGCGGTCGCGGGCGGATTGCGTCTGCTGCGCGTTCTGGCGGTTGTGGTGGGGGCCGGTGGGTGAAGAGGGCCGGAAGGGGATGTGTAGGGGTGAGCGGGAGAAGGTGTGGTCCTGTCGTTGTGAGATGTTGGTGGGCGGGTGGAGGAATGGAGCTGAACTGGCTGCGCAGCGAGTGGAAGCTTACCTCGCGAGGGGTGACAAGCGGGAGAGAGAGCATAGCTACGGTGTGATGTCCGAAAAGGGCAGAGGTCGTAGTACGTGGGCGAGGTAGAAGTCCGAGCCTGCTCGAGCGCGTCGGTGGTGAGGTGAAGCAGCAATAGCAGCTCTAGTCTACGACTCCAGGCCCTCGTCCTGGATGCGTGTGGACAGCCGAGGGGGATGCAGCAAGGGACCTACCTAGAGTAGCCACATTACAGTAATATTACCGGTCCCAAGTGAGCCTGGCGTAGGCGTTGGTGTTGGCGGGGCAGTCGGGCAGTACCCGGGCCAGGCGGTCAGGAACAATACAACGAGATAACGTAAGAGCCATGCGGACCGAGATGTACACTAGTCCCGAAGCGGGGCGTGCCTGGCCGCCGCACGGCAGATGGAAGGTCCAGAGCGCACGTGGGGCTGGCGTGCCGGCCGCCCACGCCCTCCACCCACCACCCGTCTTTGCTGAGATTCGGATGTCGCTGTCTGGAAGCAGGGGGGAACCTGCATTAGTAGCGTATCTGTGCTATGTAGTGTGTGTAGCTAAGAGAGTTTATCGTCGGTGGAAGGCGCATTCTTAAGTATGGAATGGGCGCCGTTTTGCGTGCATCTTTGGTCGTCAGTCAACTCTTACTGTCCGCAGTCACGTTTAATGTTCACTCCTTGAAGTAGCGGTTGCTTCAAACCCGCATTGTCTATCATCATCGTCACCTTCATCGTTGCCGAAGAGAACAAGACCAACAATACATTATACGACACGAGACTTTCTGTCCAACCACAACGCGTTACGTCCTCACAGCACACCATCCCCTTCATACCACCCCTCGCCAGGCGGAACCGCAACCACACTCAAAATGCGCACTCCCTCCCTCTCCTCTCTCATCCTCGTGCTCCTCCTCAGCCTCACAACAGCACACGCCCTCCCTCAATCCCGCAGCGAAGCCCTCGCCCTAATCACGCCCCTGCAGTCGAAAGAGCTCGCCGCTTTCTTGGCCCAAAAACCGCTGCCAACTGCTGTGTTGATGGCTGGAGGTGCTCGAGGATCGGGATCAGCAGCAGCAAGTGACCATGTGACAGACGCGCAGGTGGAAAAGGAGAGCGATGAGAAGGAGTGGAGGAGGGAGTATCTGAAGAGATGAACGCCCCCTCCGGCGGATTGGAACAGGAGCGCAATGAGTGCTGGCACGAAAGGGCCTGCAAGGGACGGAGGTGGAAATGGACCTGAAGACCAAACGCGAAAAGCAGGATCCAGGACCAAGCAAGCTAGTCCTTCATGGCTGGATTCGTGAAGCGACGGAGATGCCCTGCAGAGGGAGCCAATTGCAACAGGGTTCAACGAGCAGATGTCCGCGAAGATGATGGATGACGAAGGCGATGTACGCGGATAAGCCAGTATGGTTGGTGGAACGCATGCCGATGCGGAGCGCTTGCGTTCTGCTTCGAGTGTGCGCAGGTTTGACCGGCTATGTCTGAGCCTTCGCATCTCAGTTCGCTACTTCACATCCATGCCACGAGTGAGGACTGCGATTCCCCGTTTAGCGTTACTGTCACATTCAATGGGTTTCGATGGGAGTCAAGGGTCAACAGTGGGGACTGAGGCACGCAAGTCGGCCGGACCGGCTTCCAACACGGTGTAGCTATCTCATAAGCAAACGAGTTCGGTGGGATCTCGTACACTTCTGAGTATGGTGCTCATGTCCGATGCCCTGTACAATCGAGTGCGCATTCTGCAGCGAGGTCCCGATGAATCCTCCCAGACCTGAGGAAGGCTGGAGAGCAGAAGTGAGAGGCAAAGAGATCAGAGAGGGGTTCGAAACCAAGGCAAAGACACCCTTGCGACTAATGGATGATAGAGCCCCATGCCTGGCGGGACAGAAGATTCGGTCACTACTCAGGAGTGTGTTGCGAACAGTCTGCCTCCCATCGACCGGAGAGAGCTGAACTGTGCAGTCGCTTAGTTGTCATGGAGTCTGTTGCATTGTGCTCTACCGTGCGGTCCGGTCTCTTCACACAGCGCTTTGCGAGTGGAGCCGACTGAACACAGCGGATGTATCTTCTCTTGTTCTCCGTATCGTGTCTCGATGTTCCTTGCATTGCCGTTGACCTTGCGGTTGTGCCAGAGCACACACAGATGGTCGTGCGACATGGCATCAGAAGCGGAATGGCATCGAGTCTACGTGTGGGCGACGCTTCAGTGTTGGGCGAAGCAGATGCGGGCCGTGAGCTGCTTTACCCTGCCTTCCACCACCTACAGCAGCAGTCAGCGCTCCTTGAGATGTCGGGTCACGTGAAAGCGACCGGAGTGACGTACGGATCACGTGATGCCCCGCTTCGTCTAGAAGCTTCGGTCCAAAAAGTTCGAAAGCTCAGGAAACACGCAGAAGCAGGTCGAACGCTGGTGGGACAAATAAAAACACAAAACCTCCCACTCGAATCACCATCTCACTCTCACATCACAAACCCCCACACCACTCCAACCCTCCTCTCTGATACCCAATTCTTTTCCCACCCTCACAACACTCTCACACACATCCATCCACCATGGCTCCAGCAGTCGGAATCGATCTGGGTACCACCTACTCTTGCGTGGGTATCTTCAGAGATGACCGCATCGAAATCATCGCCAATGACCAGGGCAACCGCACAACGCCCTCGTTCGTCGCCTTCACCGACACCGAGCGTCTGATCGGTGATGCCGCGAAGAACCAAGTCGCCATGAACCCCGCCAACACCGTCTTCGACGCGAAGCGACTGATCGGCCGGAAGTTCGCCGACGCTGAGGTGCAAGCCGACATGAAGCACTTCCCCTTCAAGGTCATCGACAAGGGTGGCAAGCCCGTCGTCCAGGTCGAGTTCAAGGGCGAGCAGAAGATGTTCACACCGGAGGAGATTTCCGCCATGGTCTTGACCAAGATGCGAGAGACCGCAGAGTCCTATCTTGGCGGCACCGTCAACAACGCCGTTATCACTGTCCCTGCCTACTTCAACGACTCGCAACGTCAGGCAACAAAGGACGCTGGTCTCATCGCCGGCCTGAACGTTCTCCGTATCATCAACGAGCCCACCGCCGCAGCTATTGCTTACGGTCTCGACAAGAGAACCGAGGGCGAGCGCAACGTTCTCATCTTCGACTTGGGTGGAGGTACCTTCGATGTGTCCCTCTTGACCATTGAGGAGGGTATCTTCGAGGTCAAGTCGACTGCCGGTGACACCCACTTGGGTGGCGAGGACTTTGACAACCGTCTGGTCAACCACTTCGTCAGCGAATTCAAGCGAAAGCACAAGAAGGACCTCACCTCCAACGCCCGTGCTCTCCGCCGTCTCCGCACTGCTTGCGAGCGGGCCAAGCGCACTCTCTCGTCCTCTGCTCAGACATCCATTGAGATCGACTCTCTGTACGAGGGTATCGACTTCTACACATCCATCACCCGTGCGCGTTTCGAGGAGCTCTGCCAGGACCTCTTCCGCTCCACCATGGAGCCTGTCGAGCGCA
>NAJN01000702.1:0-18495 GCA_005059845.1 Cryomyces minteri | reverse complement strand
ACCGAAGCCTTTCAGGTACGACGGCTCGACCTCGCTTAACCCCAGATTTACCCATGCCATCGACTTCGACAACAACAGGAAACTCCTGAAGATCTATCACCATACACACAGGCCGTGCATCATCCGCTCCGATCAGATCGGAAGTACATCCCGTGTCGACACTCTCTGAGTTGGAACCCTGTCTGGCTTACTTGCTTGCGGAGGTAAATTGCTCCGCATCATATTCCAACAAATAACCCCAACCCCCAATCCAGTAGGAAGCTGATCTTTCCTGTCACAGTAGTCCACGACACGTTCTCCTCAGTTTCAGTGTCTTGCCGTAACGTCTTCGCAGAAGTGTTGAAATGGCTTCATACGCCGAATATCCTACCACTCAGGCACACGACAACAACAACAACGACTTCATCCTCTACCCACGTCAACACAGTGTCTGGGAGTACCCCGGCACGAGCCAGACGTACAATCCCATCAGCTCTTACCCAGAGCCGTCGTTTGGGTCTTCCGGGGCATTGTTCGATTACTCTTTTCTTCAAGCCTTCTCGTCCCTTCCCAGATCACAGGATCTCGCTGGTAGCATACAAGCTACCCAGCAGGGTCTGAAGCACAACCTTTACCCTCACGGCTTCACAGCGTCACCGGCGCATTCAGCGGTCCACTCTTTCGACGCCAATCCACCAGTGCTTTCATCAAATTCCGACTCGGGCGCTTCAGTGCAAAGCACATCTTCGTCCGCCATGGGCTCTCCTTCCATGAACCCTGGTCATCCACTTGTATGGGCTACGAATCACGGACTTGGTATCATTCCCACCATCGTTCAGCCTGAAACCTCTGGCTACGACGTGATGGCGACGAACAGCTTCAATTTTGAGTCCATTCGAGCTAACGACAAATCCTCGAGTTGTGTTGGTGAGTCTACTGCTGTTTCTTCGTCTCAGTACCAGTCTCGTTTGTCGCTATCGCACACCTCATCTTCTCCTCTCTCGTCGGCCCTTCCTTTCGATGCGCTATCTTCCAGGTTCGGCTTCGAGAGGGGGCCAGAGCAAGACGACGTCCGGTCTGGCTTGGTCAGTGAACAAGTCATTCTCCAAAGACAGTCGTGCCGCGCGGAAGATTCAGTCTTTAAAGAACCGATGACGCCGGCGTCGATAAGGTCGTCAATCTCTTCGTCTTCGCCAGCATTGGCGCGAGTGAGAGGACAGCGCAGGCACTCTTCCAGTTTCGGGACCCTTAGTCCACGAACAACACTCAAATCGTCGCCTCGGGCTTGTCCGAGCCCATTGTATCAAAACGACCCAGAGCGCAATGGAGGTTCTCCTCAACCGCGTCTTTCGCCTTTCTTTTCTCAGTCCAGCGGCATATTTGTCCAGCCATTGGAATCTTCTTGTTGGTTTCCTAGTCCGTTCTTGTCTTCCGCTATGTTGATTTCCGTCCATCCCCGGAAACGTGACATAGCTTTCGTGACCCGTTACTAACACAAAGCACAGATCCTCACCTCATCAACACATACTCGCCCACCCCGTATACCGCTGCGCCCTACACCGAGCTCTCTGTTGCGCAGTCGCCGCAATCGCTTGTGTTCGCAAACCCACCGTCTCCATCTCTTTCTCAGACCTCTGTCCACAGCGTGCAACAGCAGCGCGCTCCCTCCCGAGCTATGAGGAAGTCCGGTTCTCAATCACCATACCTCCGAACAGCATCATGGGCGCCATACCCAATTAACGCAACCCCTATGCCTCGGCGACCGTCGATATCTTCCCGAGTCTCCCAATCGAGCTTCAGCGATGGGGACTCCGCGGCAAAGGGCCTGTGTCCTATGCCGGACTGCGGTCGCTCTTTCAAAGATCTCAAGGCTCACATGCTGACACACCAGCCGTCACGGCCAGAGAAGTGCCCAATCGGTACCTGCGAGTACCACCTGAAGGGCTTCGCACGGAAGTACGACAAGAACCGTCATACTCTGACGCACTATAAGGGTACAATGGTGTGTGGTTTCTGTCCTGGCTCAGGCTCTTCGGCGGAGAAGAGCTTCAACAGGGCCGATGTCTTCAAGAGGCATTTGGCCTCTGTCCACGGAGTCGACCAAACGGCGCCGAACAGCCGCAAGAGGTCGCCGACCGCGAAACCTAGGTATGGTGGCATCGAGGATGTCCGCGGCACCTGTTCGACATGTTCGGTCACCTTCGCCAACGCCCAAGAGTTCTACGACCATCTCGACGAATGCGTTCTCCGCGTTGTGCAACAGATCGAACCAAGCGAGGACATCAACCAGAAGCTGCTGAGCTCGGTCGCCGAAGACAACAACGTCAGAGAGACGATGAACAAGCATCGGTTGAGCAACAGTATCGACTACACCATCCAGTCCTACGATGAGGAGAACGACTTTGAGGATGACGAGGACGACGCCGCGGCTATTGACGACTCAAACGATGAAACGTACGGCTCAAGAACATCTTCCTCACGCCACGTGTCCGGCAAGGGATCTATCAAGTCCCGCAAGGACAGGAGGGATTCGAGTTGACAATCAACACATCCCCGAGGTGTCGTTTCGCACGTCGGGGGTGGTTCCACTTCCTCCTCGTCTGTCAGCAAATCAAAAGCCGGCTCAACGAATGGCAAGAACAACGCCAGCGATACCTCCCGCGTCGGCCTCACCTTCTCACGGGGCGGCGTGGCCCTCTCCAACGCGGCCATCTCCTCGCGCAAGAAGCGCAAGAACTACCCTCTCGCCTGGGGCTGTGCGCCCGAGAAGATGAAGATGAAGAAACGCGTACTCTGCGTTTACGATGGGCCCAGGAGGCTGTGGAAGGACGATATGATGCTCGACTCAGACTTCGAGGTGCGCATGAAGCTACCTGACGGAGACGGAAAGAGCTGGGTGACGGACTTGGACGTGCAGACGCTTGCCAGAGCGAAGGCGCTGCACAATGCGACGGACACGGAGAGAGGCCCGTGGATTGAGGACGGGCAGCTGAGGGAGCTTTGGGACGATCTCGATCCGTCTACTTCCTGAACAGTCTGTATTCGTACGACAGTCTGCTTGCTTGGCTTTTCCTTCGGCACTTGAGCGGTTTCTTGCTTTCTTCTTGCGCAGCGAGCGTTGCCGAAGTACGCCTCATCTTTTCACTGCGTTTCTTTCTCCGGTCGCTCACAACGTCTGTCACGGTCTGATGGATATGGCTCTGTAATGCTATGGTAGTTCAGGTAGTGCAGGACACGACAAGAGTACCAAGACGAAAGCCCCAAGTCCAGACCGTGAGTTGCTCTGCGCATTACCGGCGAAGGTATGCGTGACGTGGGGTTCGAGGTGTTCGTCCCTGCCGTCCCTCCCTCGAAGAGATCGCGACGGAGCCCATGTTGTGAAGATTGCGACTTCGACAGAACAAACCAGGTGCGTAGCACTTGGACCTCACCAACGCTTACCTAAGTCCTCCACCGTGTTGAGAATCGTGTTTCCTCGGTATTGAGGTGGGTTATCGATTGGGCGCGTGTTGACATTTTGCCAAAAGCGGCTTGGGCAGCTCTTCCTCGGCTGCAGAAGGGCATCACCACGCAGCAACCAGCAAGCAGCAGCCAGCAGCGGACGGGAGAGGGAGATGTGCTGCTGCTGCCACGTTCTGCTCCGGAGAATTGCAAGACACCCAAGACAATCGAGACACACTGGCCCGCATTCCCCATCGACATTCCGCATCTACTGCCACCCTCATTGTTCAGGACCGTCTTGCATGCCTCCTGACACATCCACCTCCACTGCACAGCGCTTCCGGGCCTTCGCGGTCTCGACGCCCGAGCAGCCAACAGCATTCTCGGACGCCCGTGTCGCAGAGGGAGCTACTGCAGAGAACGTAGTTCCATCATGACGGACTCACTCTCGCCCGCCGGGAGCAGCACCTACTCCTCGAACTCCATGTTCGTTGGCGATGGGACGTGGGATAGCACGAGGAATACCTTCCTACTGCCCAACCTGCAGGGGCTCAACTTTGCGACCATGCAATACAATGGTGGGCTACACCATGTTGTACACCGACGGACACTCTGCTGACTCTGCACGCGAAGGCATGGGCAACCGATTCCGCGAACTCCCCCAATACCGCTCGCTCATCCGCGGCCACGGCGTCCTCGCAGCCATCACATTCTTAGGCATCGTGCCCGCCGCCATCCTCATCGCACGCTTCTACCACCGCAACCCACGACTAGCCCTAAGACTACACATCTGGCTCCAGATTTTGACCGTCGGCCTGGTCACCGTCGTCTTCACTATAGGCTGGTTTGCTGTCGGCCCGGAGAGGAGTCTGACGAACCCACATCATGGCATAGGCTTGGCCATCTATGTGTTGGTCCTTGTGCAGGCTATTGGAGGTGGTCTGATACATCACATCGAGAAGAAGAAGTTGAGATATAAGATCCCGTTGAAGCTGATGGTCAGTGCCTGCCCGTCCCTTGTCGAGGTAACATACTCACGTGGCGATCTGCTTAGCTACACCAATGGTTCGGTCGGGCGATTGCGCTGTTGGGTATCGTGCAAATACCTCTCGGTTTGACGCTATATGGATCACCTAAGGTTCTTTTCATCCTCTACACTCTGGCGGTTTTTGCCTTGCTCCTTCTCTACTTTGTACTAACCTACCGATACCAACCCGTGGTCAACTACGATGACGACGATGATGGCAGCTACACCTCTGCGTCGCGTACTGACATGACGGGCGACCGAAGAAGCCGGCGCGGCGGTGGCCATGCGTTGAGGAATCTTGCGGCTGGAGCAGCAGGTTTGGCAGGTCTGGCAGCGCTGCGCAATCGGTCACAGAGTAGGACCCGCCAGCGACGTGGCACGGAGGGACAATCAGAGGTCATAAGTTCACAGCATGGCTCCCGACCCCCATCACGACCACCTTCGGGTTCTTTTATCGAGGAAGAGAAACGTATGGGCCACAGTTATGGGCGCGATCGGAGAGGCAGAACGGACCATACGTGGCGCGATCGGATTCTGGGTGCCGGAGCGGGCGTCGCCGGCATTGCAGCACTGCGAAGCTACTTCAATCGCGACAAGGGCAAGAGACGAGACAGCAGAGATAGTGACGTTGGAAGCTACAGCGCTCCCATGGACGGCGCCCAGACCGTCAGCCGCACGGATCTGAGTAGGCTAGAAGAAGGTAATTCGCCAATGAGCCCAGGGGATCAACGGTGGCATCGCACCGAACGCATCGAAGCTGCTCAGATGGCAAGCCCAACGCGTCCAAACTTGCGAACACGAAGGAGCGGCGACTCTATTAGCTCTTATGACAGTCGCACTAGCCTCGGCGGAACCCAACAACGACAGCATGGTGGTCGGCTTGGAATTAAGGACGGGATTGTCACGCTGGGTTTGTTCGGCTATCTAAAAGAAAAGCAGCGCGAGAGGAGAGAGGGCAAAGAAGAGAGGCGGCTAGAAGAGATCAGGCGGAACCAGATCAACAATGCTGAGCGTGCCAAACACGACAACAGACGGCGTCAGAGAGAGGAGCAGCGACATGGCGGAAGTGGCGGTAGGCTGGGAAGTCACACTGAAATGACTGCCATGGGTTTCAACGGCGGTGTGCTGGGCGCAGGAGGAGACCCGGGACTCATGGGAAGCAATCCAGAACTGTCGCGATCGCGACTCAACGCCAACCCAACATATGGACCACCACCACCAATATCAGCTCCTGGCCCTCCCATGGCCGGCCCATCGAACGTGGTCGATCTGGGCTATGATCCACGCGGTGGCGTGCCTCCACCCGCAAACACCGTCGCCCTACCGCCCCCAAATATAGGCTACACAGCCATGCCCACCGGGCCCGTCGAGCCGGATCCGCAGCACCTCCTCCAGCACGCCAACGAGCACGCCAGCCACGACGCGGCCGCCGCAGCCGCGGGTGCCGCCGGCGGCGCGTCAGCAGCAACGCGGTATCGGGCTCGCAGCTCGAGCCGCCAAGGCCGCAACAGCAGCAGCGGCCAGAGCGGCAGCGTCACCAGCCCGCCCGTCAGCGTCAAGGTCAAGATGCACAACGACGGCCGCCACGTGACGCTGCGGCGGCTGAACGAGGAGGAAGCGGCGGCGGAGCGGGAGGCGCGGCGGCGCGAGCGCAGCGCGCGGAGAGAGCGCAAGGACTCGCTCAGCTCGACTGGCACGAGCGACGAGCGGTGGCGGCGCGCGGAGCGCATGGAGGCTGCGCAGGCGGCGGGCATGTCGAAGCCGCAGCAACCACCGACCCAGGCCCAAGCACGCCTGCCGCCGTTCGCGCCCCAGCAGCAGCTCCAGCAAGCCAGCGTCTACCCGCCGCCGCCGCCCATCCCATCCCATGGCGCCCCCTCCGGCATCCAGCACCGCCCGTCGCCCTCGAACGCGCCGGCGCCCAGCGGCCTGACGAGCGGCGTGGGCAGCAGTCCCGGCGCGGGCGGCCGGCCTGCCGGGTCCGGCTCGATGGCGTACGGCACCGAGACGGACGTCAGCAACTTCGAGGACAACCGGAAGCGCAGACGGGCGGAGCGGGCGGCGGCGAAGGCGAGGGCGCTCGAGGGAGGTGGGGGCCGGGCCGGGCAGAGGGTCGAGTTCACGTGAGCGCACTCTCGCACGACGGTCAGCGAGGCCGTGTGGCCGGGCCTTTCTGCTTCGAGCCGGAATTCACACAGGGAATTGTGGGGGGGGGGTGGGGCCCAAGGGAGATGGCGAGGGTCGGAAAAACGGCCGCGTGCACATGCGGTCCGAGGCACGTCGGTGTCTGGCCAGCTTGCGAGCCTCTTTGCTTTTTGCTACGATGGAATCGACGCCGCGACGTTTCAAAGGGAGAGGGCGTCGCGTGGCGTTAGGCTTTCCTCGGCTTGGCTTGGTTTGGATGCTGCGGCTGGGCGTTTGCGATGCGAGAGTGAGAGTGCTGCTGCTGCTGCTGCTGCTGCTCTTCGCTTCTGGGCGGTTGTTATCACGAACATGCATGACGAACACGATACCCCCCCCCACACCAACCGCAGCCGTCCATCCCCACGTTGTTTGCTCGCCACCATCGTTTCCCCCCCTTCGCCGGTTTTCAGAGCTGTCCGGAGGCCCACGTCTCTCCTCCTGGGCTCTGAAGCCGTCGTCAGTGGTGTAGCAGATCGACGGACGGCGAGGCCGTCGGAACGAGTGAGCATGACGCCGGCTTTGAGGATGCCATCCCATCTCTCTCTCTCTCTCTTCCCCCGTTCACACGGCTCAGTTGTGAGGGCGCCCAGATCGGTAGCAGGGGCTGCATGCCATTCACTTTTTGTAGTCTTAGGGAAATGTCAGCGACCGATGCCAGATGCTATGAGGCAAACGCCCTCTTTCGGCGGCCCCCCAGTCAGTCCGGCCAGACCAGCGCGCGAAAGAACGAGAAAAGCGCCATGCAAAACGCCATCGCTATGCCCAATCGATTCCACCACCGTCTTCGTCGGTCGGTGCCGCTTCGAGCACCGGGCCTCGACGCCCCCCACAGCAGCCTGTGTGCCTCTCGTCTCGCTCGGCGCTCAACCGAAGACGCCTCGGCCGCCCGCGCCTTTGAAGGTCGAGCTCTTGGGCGCCTCGAGCACCAGACCTGCGAGGATCATGTTGTTGCGGTGGAGCCGCAGCCGCAGACTCTTCTCGTGTTCTTTGGCCACCGCGATGGCTTGGGTGTGTAAGGCGGCGCGGGTGTTTACGAGGGGTGCGACGAGCAGCTGGAGACGATGGCGTCGGTCAGTAGAGGCGCGGGGTCTATTTGGGCGACGGCGGCGGGAAGCAATAGACGGGGTTTGGTTGGACTCACCTTATCTACGACGTCGATCCGCGCGTCCAGCTCGCCGCGCTGGATCATGTCTATCAGCTCGTCCTCAATAGTCTGCCCATTCCTCGTTCCAAACTCCTTTTCCATCTCGCGCAGCGTGACGCACGAGAAGGGGATGAAGTACTGCTGGATGGATTTGGCGCGGATGCGGGCGTAGATGTCGTCAATACGGTCGAACAAGTACAGATCGAGTGTGTAGTCGGTGCGGTAGGCGTCCAGGATGGCGAGGCACTGCGTGAACTTGCTGGCGCAGAAGAAGGTGATTGCGCGCCGGATGTGCGGCTCCAGCTCGAGGAACTGGCGGAACAGCGGGTTGTCGAGCACTTGCGCTTGCAGTTCGCTGCGGTACATGGATGCGAGGGCGCAGAGGCCGCCGTAGACGGCAATGTCGTTGGAGGTGAGGACGGCCTTCTTGACGTCGATGTTGGCGATGGGACCTTCGGTCATGAAGCTCGGGTCGACTTGCAGGAACTCGTTCGCGGCGTCGCGGTATTGACTGTTGCACATGGAGGTGAGGCCCGAGCAGGCGTGGATTGCCGGATCCAACCTGGCCTTCTCTTCCAGCTTCAGGTTCAGCACTCTCATGCGGTCTAGCTGGGATTTCGCGCTGAGCCAGTTGCCTTGCGCGATGTAGACGAGAACGAGTTTCAGGTACATCTCAGAGACGTGTTTGGGAGTGTTGCAATGGTCACGCATGGCGCTATATGCTTTGATGGCCTGGTCAAGCGCGCCGATATTGAAGTAATGTGTCGCGATCTCTTCGTTGCCCATCTTGAGTGAAACTCATGTTAGCAGTTTAATCGCACTCATCCCTCGCCGTGGAGAGATGGCCTACCCGAATGCTCTCTTTGATCAGGTTGTTCTTGTAGCCCTTCAGTTCACTCTCCAGCTTCCCGGTCTCGTTTGCGTTCAACACATTCCTCTTCTGCACCCACGTTGTGTCCGGCACACCAAGGGGATCATGCTCGTCTACCTCTTTCAGCCGCTCGACCATTTGGAGGTACTGGTCCACATCTTTGCCTCGTTTCGCCTCGGTCACTGCGAGGTGTAACGCTTCGAGCGAGAGAGGCGGGCAAATTGTGCCGATCAGAAGCAGACGTGTCAAGCGTGCTCGGCCTGGAGAAGCTATGTCAGCTGTGTCAGAGGCAAACAAACGATGGTCTCCCAACTGTAGTCTACCTTCGTAATTGGCGATGTAGGACTCAAGGTCGAACTTCGGGGCGTCTGACAGTCCCAGGTATCAGTCGACGCTCTGGCAGTCTTCATGTAGGGATTGTACCTGAGACCACGATACGGCCTTTGGCTTTCAGCTGGCTGAAATATGCGCCGCTCTCGAGACTATGGGCCATGATTGGATTGCGGAATGCAGTTGGTCCACTGTTGTTCAATCACGGAGTCCAAGAGTGAGGCTCCTTGGAAAGGAAGGTATGCCGCTATCGATAGCGCAATACCGAAGAGCCGCTCCCGTTTCGATGTTGGACACCATAGAACGGAATTGGAGACGGACAAGACAATCGAAGAGACATGCAAGAGACTTGGGGTACAAAACAACGGCAGGACTTGTCGGGCAGCCACGGTGCCCGAACAACAGTGCCAGATGTGTTGCCTGCCAAATTGATGTAGCTCCTCCAAGAGCTCGCACTAATAGATTCGAAGTCCATACCCGGACCACATGCCGAGGTGGATGTGATGGTGACGCTTCGCCTTGTGACTCGCAATAGGGATCGAAGGAAGCCATTCTATAAGATCACCTCAAGGCAAGGTACCAGAGCCATCGCTCGTTGTCTCTATACACGCTCAGGAGATAAAACGCGTCCATTCCCCCTCGCTCCAAGCAAAGATGCCGCCCGCGCTTCCTCCGCTCCCCACAATCCTCACCCCCACCCTCCTCTCCTCCATTCGCACGCATCCGCAGCTCCCACAACATAGCTGGTACTTTATCGCCGGCGTGACTCTGTCCGTAATCAACCGGCCAGACGAGATCCCCAACGTCTTCAACCATGCGCTCGAGAACGATGTCAGCAGAGGGGAGACGGAGAGTGCTGAGAAGCTGAGGATAGCAAGACGGATGAGGGAGAGTCTGGTAAAGAGTGCTGCCATTGCCGGGTTGCCAAAGGCATGTTTCCGTGGATCTTCCCCACCTGACTTGAAGCTGCACGTCTCTTCTCCACCCGCCGCCTGCGCAGACAGACTGACAGTATGTACTCAACACGTAGACCATCAACGCCCTCTTCGCCCTCAAAACCGCGACACCGCCGCATCTCCTCGACGAACCAATGGCCTACTCGCCCTCGGCACGTCCCGCCGAAGTCTCCTCCGTGCCGACCTCTCAGATCCTACATCGGGGCCAGAGGTTTTTCGACAAAGTGTACGGCAAAGTGTCGAAGCGCGTAATGGGCCAGATGGACCGGTCGGGGACAGAAGACCTCGGCGTCACCGCGCGGCTGATGTATGGCTACTTGTTATCGAACACGAACATCCTGACGCCGGCCGAGAGCTCGTTCGTGTTGCTGGCCGGGCTGATACCGCAGGATGTCAATCCGCAGCTAAAAGGCCACCTGAAGGGCGCGCTAAACAACGGGGCCACAGTCGAGGAGGTCAAGGCTGTGAGGGATGTAGTCATTAGGATTTGTGAGGCTAGTGGCATGACGCGGTTGGGGAATGGCGTTGCGCAGGGGTGGGGGTGGAGAGGAGATGTAGCGAACTTGTGATACTGTAGGACTTGATACCCTCGAGCGTTTGATTTGACCCACAAGATCCATTGGTCCTTCAGACCCACGGAACGATGCTCCTGACAGGATGGTGAACAGTGTCAGGCACAACGATTGCTCCCGATGTGGTTTGAATAGGCTAGTCCTGGGCATTCACGTTTTTCCACCCAGCCCGGCGGCGCAACAGAGGTCAATGCCATCCAACCAATGTCGTGGTCACTTTCAAGATCAAGGGTCCAGGCTACTTCTTTGCAGTGCGTCCGGGGAAGTCACACCCGTCCTGATCAACGTTCTTGCACTCAAAAGCTGAGTGTCGGACTGTTACTGCTTTTTCTACAAGTAGGTTGCTGTACTTTGGTGTGATCCCAGTACACATCGCATGTCGACAGAAAGCGCAGTCATACGGGGCTCTGATCGGCTTGCAATGGCAACGAAGTAAGAAAGCTTGGTCGCCAGATACATCCCCAAGGTGAACTCGAAGAGGCTTGCCTTCGAAGATATAGGCTGCAAGATACTCTGAGCAGAGGACTCAAGGTCAGTGCTGTCGTTGCATGGATTGTAGAACCATGGCATACAGTACAGATTTCCACTTTCTTGTCCTAGCTCCACCGAGCCGTGTTCATCAGAGTGTTCATCAGAATGTCCATCCGCGTGGGCAGTCATGGTCATCCAGCCCGCACGAGGAGCCCTTTTCTTGACCGGACCATTCAGGCTCTGCCAAGTAAACCCCCAGGAACTGGCGTTTGAGTGTTGCATCAGTTAGAAGATCAGAGGAAGAACCGGTGCTGCTCATAGAGTTAAACCTGATACAAAATAGGGTAATCTCTCAACATCGGCGGCTCTACTCCGAACTTGCGAATAACACAAGCTGGGTATCGTATGAAGCAAGAGCGGCGAGGCCTCAAACTTGGAATCCTGTTGTGTGAGAAGCCGGAACGCTATAGATATTGCGCTAACACAGAAGGGTGAAACGGCGTTGATCACGGTGGTAGAGACCTCCCCCATATAGGCTTCGCAGAGGAACACGGAGTTGGGTTACCGTAACCTCCTTAGGCTATGCAGAGGAAACGACGATACACAGAGAGACGGTTGTAGGAGGGCATCCTTATAGATTCTCAAGCAAACATAGAGATGCTGGCCAAGAGATCTTCAAGAACGCCAGATATTGCCGATGCCACTTGTCGTTCGATTCTGAACTTCGATATCCGAGTAATTGTGTCACGACTTCCATGGGCCAAGGGCTCAGTCTTAAATCCTCGTTGAACTCCGCTGCATTAAATGTCTGCAGGCGACCAAATGATCGTGCAATCCGTTTTAGCAAATGGCAGCTGTGTGCTGGCCTTTTGCTCCCTCGAACCCTTTTGAATGCGTTTGTACTGAGACTCCGTAAAATTGAGATGGGTAGTGTTAAATCTTCTTTTGCGATGTTCACTTACACAAGTTACGAACACATATCTTCGAAAGTAGCAAGCCGGGGAAGCTGTAGCAAGACTTTTCAGGGCTAGTCAATTGATCTGGCTGCTGAAAACCTGGCTTGAAGACGAAGAAGAAATGGTAGCAGCTGCATGAGAAGTCGCTTCGTGTTGTGCAGGATAATTCTGAACCCCTGGATCCTCGTTTTCCAGGACTACCATTGAAATTATCGACGAGGCCCCTCCACAGGCCGAACCTGGTATAATAAGACACAATCAGGCCAAGCCTCGGCACTGCCACTGAACTGGTTCTGCGCGGGTAGCAGCCGACAGACGGAGATAACATGTGAGAAAGAGGAGGCATGGAATCGAACATAGTCGTCGCCAGCCGTGAAGGAAGGGTACTGAAATGTGTTGAACCGGACGGGACGTGCTGTCAGACTCGCACTTGGCTGCCGGCTAGCTGTGTGGAGAACATAATTAGATCTGTTGCTGGCTGCTAGAGGTCTGGATAGCGGACGGACTGGCTTCCAGGCGAACGTAAAGAGGTCTTTAGCCTATCACTGCCCGCAATCAGTTCGCGGCATGAGTGAATAGACGCGCGGCAGCTCGTGACGACCGAGCTGAGACTGGAACGGGGAAAAGGTCATGCTTTGCATGAGTATCTGCAAAAGACGAACAACGTGAGGGTGTTGTTGACTGTCCAAGGTGCGTTCTCGACATCCTAAATTGCTTCATGGCCGGTCATGCTTGGGCCGGCGGGAGAAGTGAGGCGTTCCGGAGCTCGCCGCTGTGTACTTTTGCTTCCCTCGACATCCACAATTGAACAGCTGTATACGTCCAGAGCAGGGCATGTGGTACAACGCGATATAACCTAATAGAGTCAAAAGGGTAGTCCGAGTAGCTTCCTAGGCTGTTTCCTAGACTCTCAAGTCAGTAAAAGCATAACTCACTCCAGCATGCCAGCCACCGATTCGCCAGCGATTATAGTAGCAAGATTCCTAAAAGCGAACAACTATATCGAGGTCAGCCAAGTTCCGAGCTCTTCGGCCACGGTGGACTGACCTCGAACTGTCAGACACTGGAGATATTTCTAAGAGAAGCCGGCTTGCCACTTGACGCTGGATCCGCATCCAAGGGAGACTTGACCATTGAGAAAATACTAGAAGAGAAAAAGACCTTCGACGTGAGCGTGAGCTTTGAGAAGCTTGGTATAGATGATGATGAGAAGGGATGGCGGCTGCCAGGTATGTCTTTAATCTCCCGTAGCTTGTTGCCTCACACTCTCAGAACGTGATTTCTAGACACGATAGCCCGTTGCAATTTGATACTGAGGTTTTGAGCCTGCTTCTCTTTCCCAATGCTTCTTTACACGACGTTTTGACTGTGTACAAGTTGTCTATACAGGAGACGCTGCTAAGTGATAATAGCGCCATGTATTCCAACGACCGTGATCACTCTCCCTACTTCATCCAATCTGTTGCATGTCTCAGTCGAGAAAGTGCTACATTCTGGCACAGCTGGCCTCGATGAATCAGAGGTACGGCCTGTCATACTAGCAACAACAGCGGACCGACGCCTGAGCGCGATCGTTCCGGCCACGTTATCGTACGATGTAGCAAACTCTCATACGCATCTCCACGACTCACCAATACTCTCCTGTGTGATGATCGCCCGCAGGTATCTCCTAAGCGCATGTATGTCAGGACAAGTCGTACTGTACGACTGCAAAGAGGGAAGGGTAGCAGCCGAGAGACGCGATCATACCAAATACGTCGTCAAGGTTGCCAGTTGGGAAGAGCCTGATGGCGTGTGGATCGCCACAGTTGGCTGGGACGCCAAAGTGATCTTGTACCGGCTGAACTGGTCGACTCAGGAGTCTGGTGCCGTTAATTACCACGCATTGCACACTCCAGTCGCATCCATTTCTGTACCTACGAATCCAGAAGCTATACTCTTCGTCCAACATCCGGAAGACAAGAACCCAATACTTCTGCTAGCTCGACGGGACTCCACTTTCCTGTACTACTACGCACTCCCTGACCCATCTAACCAAACGGCTGCCGGCGCGCCTCTACTCTTGGGAAGACAGAATCTAGCACCTCACTCAAACGCTTGGATCGCCTTCACCCCCTCAGCAATCGCGCTCTGTCCCACGGATCCCAGCCTCCTTGCTGTCGCCACGAGCGCGGTTCCGCACATGAAACTCATCATCGTCCGGCTTCTCTTCCCACCCCTGTCCTCGATATCCACAGGCCCTCACCTATCGTCAGACATTCCCACCGCGCCCGTCTCCCTACTCGACCGCCAGGATCCATCTCTCCCGACCCAGGCGTCTCAGACGCGTGCTGCTCTAGTAGTGGCCGACCGCGAGAACACCGCCATCCTGATTCACTGCACAACTATGTCGCCGCAAACCGCCTACTCGACCCCGGCGCTGGCTTGGCGTCCCGATGGGAGTGGCGTTTGGGTCAACAGCGATGATGGCGTCGTAAGAGGTATTGAAACTGCGACGGGGAAGGTCGTCGGTACTCTGAACGGTCATGAGCCGGGTAGTAAGGTTCGATGTCTTTGGGCTGGGCACGTGGGCATTCAAGGGGACGATGATGAGGTCAGGCTGGAGGAATGGGTTGTCAGTGGCGGGTTTGATCAGAGGTTGATTGTTTGGAGGGTTCCCGCAGCCACTGACGGATGATCATATCATCGGTGTTTTTAGCGGAGGAGATAGTCAGAACAGCGGCCGCCTGACTGATGCTTCGCCTTCGATAGGTACGTCAACGGGGTAATCGACTTGATGAACATGGTCTCGAGCCTCGAAAACGACGTGTCTCTCCGTGTCCGTCCTGTAGTTGTCCTTTTGCTTGACGGGCCGATTCCTGTATGGATGCACGAAACAGCTGTTGTACGATATCTGTGAGACTGTCTGCTAGCCGCAAGGCCTCTTGTAAGCGTCCGGGTACCGAGTACTCCAGAGATGCGCTTAGGTGATACTGCCAAGGCAGCCAGACTTAATGCTAAGTAATGCATCTATCAGTGTACCACGACGTTACGCTGACTGCATTCGACTTTTCCTCAGCAATCACAGAGGCTGGTCCCGGAGATCCAGGCTAAACATTCCTGAGCTGTGCGCCTCTTGTCTCCATATCCGATACACGGGGCTTTGAGGCTGGTCGAGTTTACAGCTGTCGATGTCAGAGACCAAGAAAAGATAAGGAGATACACAGCTTCTGTTTGGATAGAACTGTGATTGGAGGGAAATAGAGACTTCTGGGTTCCGGCATGCGTGTTACTAGAGTACAAGGTGGCTGTGTATTGAAGGGAGTGCAGGAACAGGGAGAATGCGCAATTGATCTGCAAGAGATATCCAGAGACTTTGGCAAAAGCACAGGATGACGACACGGCCGGGACGAACGTCGATCTCACGATGTTCGCCACACCCAATGTCTCTCTCTGACGGAAGGCAAGAGCAAGACTGAAGAAACGCGGTCGAAATACGCTTTCTAGGGTTCTTGTTAGCACCCGTCAGACCGTGATGGCTATCGCGGCTGTTGCCTTAGCTTTGGACAAAGAGAGATCCCGAGGCACCGTTTGATCCTCTGTGAGAAGAGCAATGAGCCGAAAACTGCCGGAAACATGCGACCGAACTTCGGTGTAACAGACGGCGATGATGTAGCAAACAGAAAGACGAGAACTGCGTGCTGGGAAACGGGCCTTTTGGCAGGTGCCCGCGGTTATAATCGCGAGATCCCCCCCGTACTCAATCTCTAGATAGAACCAACCCTACGACTTCCACCACCGGACGCCCGTGTACAGCAGCCCGTACGACAACCTGTTCGTAGACCTGACCTCGGGGGCCTACCATTCATTTCGTAGTTCGAGATGTCGCCGTCGCCGCTGTTGGAACCGCTACGCACAACGTCGGCGACTGACGGCGATTGCGGGAACACTCGTTGAAAGCGTCCCGACACAGTCCATACCTCACAAGGCTCGCTCTGCCATCTAGGCCAGGTCCTTTTCGAGAGGCTTCTGGCATCCCTCAACCGTGATGATCGGAAGCATTCGATCCGAACCCTCATCTCCATGCGCCTGTTCCACCAACATGCAGAGGCGTCTTGGCCCCTCCGACAAAAGGTCCGAATCCTTGTGCAGGAGCCGCCGACGCCTGCATGAACAGCACCTCAGCTAACCCTACCTCGAGCTTAGCCGACCAGACCGGATCGTCGTGGCGGCTTCGAGGGTGTGCGGCTAAGGCCGTCACCAGCCCTACTTGCACTATACTACTACAGCAATAATGCACCACTCGGGACGACATCACGTCCAGAGATGGTCCATTGCTACCTGCAGTCCCGGCACGGTCTTCGGCCACCAGGTTTGACGGCCGCGAGACGGACGCCATCGGCTGGGACAAACGGCACAAGCGACCGACCTGTCGAGATCGCGCCACTGCTGCGACAGCTTGTGCAGCGGCTGTGTCGCGGCCCGAGTGTGTACGATCGAGGTCTGTCGGCGCCGAAGGGTGCGAGATGCGTGTGGCTCAGCTCACAGCGGCAGGGAGCACTAGCGCGCCGCCTGAACCATTGTCCTCACCTCCACCTGTGGGCAAGCCCATGCCGCCTCGATGGTCCGTTGCTGGGATCCCCTCCACCTGCACACAACGTCGACACGACCTAGCGCCGGCTGCTGGATCACTGGCGCCTGCTGCAGCGAGTCTGTTCCTGGACCTGCTGTTTCGTCGCTGTTCAATCGCTGTCCGGTTTGCAGTCTAAAGGTGCGGTCTAGGCTCGGCATGGCTAAGCTGCAGGGTTGTGACGGGGCAGAAGCGGAATGGCAACAAAGTCGTCGCACCACGGGCTTTCCGCAATGGCATCCTCACTTCGTATACCTACCCAGGGTACCTTATTCGACATGTCGTTTGTCGCTCTTCTCGTGTCTCCTGGAGCGCTCTCTTGTGCGGATCGAGATCTACGACTTACTATGCCCGACTCTTCATCATCATCCTCGGCGGCCGTCAAGAGAGCTTGCGACGCCTGCCATCGCCGGAAGGTCAAATGTATCGGAGATGGTACCAGACCATGCAAGAATTGCACCGGAGCTGGTCTGACGTGCACCTACAATGCCATACCCCAAAAGAAAGGCCCCAAGGGAAGCCGCGCGAAAGTCATCTCAGAGCTCAGGGAAAACCAGCGACAGTCTCAACTCGTAGCCAAGGCTCAGCAACATGCGTTCGGGTTCGACAGTCCACCTTTGTCGCCGGCCTTCTCCAGGACCGGTGGTCTGTTGTGCATGGACACGATCACCTCTTGCGTTGATTACTTCTTTGCGCACATGTACCCAACGCAGCCCATTCTGCATCGCATACGAGTTGGGGAAACCATAGGTCAGATGGACACCAGTATCGAAGCATACTGTCTGGTCACATCGCTGTGCGCGTACATGATGATTCAACCTAACATGAGCCTGCCGGCAAACCTCCTTCCCGATGGAGAGATGGGACCAGGTGCAAGCACAGCCCTCGGAAATGCCGTTCTCCAGGAGGCACTTCGGGTACGGAAAGGCTACAACTACGTCGAAAGCCCGACTGTCTGGTCTGTCATCACCTCGTTCTTTTTCTTCGGTAGCTTCTTCTGTCTCGACAAACACAACACGGCCTGGTTCCATCTGCGAGAAGCAACAACTCTTGCCGAGCTCATAGGCATGCATGAGGAAGCGACCTATAGCACGGGCGACATCGCAGAGAGCTCAAGGACGAGGCGTTTGTACTGGTTATTGTTTGTAACGGAGAGGTGCGTATGCTGCTCTTCCAGGGTCGGGGGTGTGTGCTGACAAACCGTCGAAGGGCATACGCATTGCAACGACACCGGCCGTTGACATTGCATGCAACCATTGGGCTCCCTAGGATCGACGAAGACCCGGCAGAGACCGTTGAGCTGTCAGGCTTCATCCACCTTGTAAATCTTTTCAAACCTTTCGACGACACTTTCGTCGGACTCTGGAACAAAGCCCGTACAGGATGTACCACAGAATGGCTCGCGCGACTTCAAGATCAGCTCGCGAACGCGCTGCCAGCCTACCTAGAGAGCACGGAAAGCCAAGCAGTCGATCTGAGGACCTCGCAGCAATGGCTCCGTACGATGGTCTGGCAACTCTCGATCAGTCATGGCTTCCTCTCATCTACAGCTGCAGACCACGCAATGAGCTTCAAGTTTCCAATCGAGATCTCTCGCGATCTCGTCTCTGTCGCCAGCGGGTTCTCTCAACAGGCAATGGAAGTGCACGGCATCGGATTGGTAAGTGTCCGCAGCCAAGAGATGCCTGTATGTCGTTGGCTCACGGTTGGTCAATAGATCGAGAAACTCTTTGACGTCGCCTGTACCTTGACCGACGTTATGTCTTGTGTACCTATAGAGCAACATGCTTTCGAGTATGGACCTCGCGATTACTTGAACCAGTTTCTGTCCCTCATCTCCACCCTACGTGGGGGCCAACAACGCTATCTCCCTCTACTCGTCACGAAAATCAACGACACCATACCGTCCATGTCCGGGTACGGTCTACCTATGTCGCTCCCAAGCAACCGGATCG